>JAJIBD010013658.1:0-43649 GCA_021461705.1 Cryptotis parvus | reverse complement strand
CCCTATTTTAACTATTTAAACACTGATTTACAGAGTTGTTCACAGGACAGTTGCTTCAAGTATTCAATATTACAACACCAGTCCCTCCACCAGTGTGTCCTTACCAAAGACCTACGTTTCCCACCCCCCCCATGCCCGTGCCCGCTCCTTAGCAGGCACTAATTATTATATTGCTTTTTTTGGGGGGTCACACCCGGCAATGCTCAGGGGTTTCTCCTGGCTCTGCACTCAGGAATTACTCCTGGTTGCTGCCGGGGATGTCCATATGGGATGTCGGGAATCGAACCCAGGCCAGCACAGGCCTGCCGCATGTAAGGCAAAACGCCCTACCCACTGTGCTATCCGCCCGGCTCCAAGTCATGACCTTTTTACTGGATTGTTATGTGCGAATTGGACCATTTGTGTTATAGCAATTTAGAAGCACCTGATACCTCAAGATGCTTTTACGTATACATACATACATACATACATACATACATACATATACATACATACATATAACATACATACATATATATATTTATATGTATATATGTATATATACACTTATTTATTTATTTATTTATTTATTTTTTTTCTTTTTGGGTCACACCCAGCAGCGCCAGGGGTTACTCCTGGCTCTGCACTCAGGAATTACTCCTGGTGGTGCTCAGAGATATGGGATGCCGGGATCGAACCCAGGCCGGCACAGGCCAGCCGGCGTGCAAGGCAAATGCCCTAACGCTGGGCTATCGCTCTGGCCCCTCAAGATTTATTTATTTATTTTTATTTTTAAATATTTTATTAATCTGCTGTTAGATATACAATTACAAGATGCTCATGTTTGAGTTTTGGTTCTACAGTGTTCCAACACCCATCCCTCCCCCGTGTCCATCTCCCATCACCAATGTCCCCACCTCCCTCCACCCTCCCCAGCCTGCCTCCATGGTAGGTTCTTTATCTCCTTTCTCTCTCTCTCTTTCTCCTCTCTCCTCTCTCTCCTTCTCACTTCCCTTTCTTACACATTATAGATTGTAATATATTCTATGGGGGGGGGGGTAGAGCATGATTGATTCCACTAGTTTGATGTACCGCACATCCGCTAGTAGCCATGAGACTTGGGGAGAGCTGGATGGCAGCTCTCCCCTGTGCGTCTGAGTCTCTGCATCATGGCTGAGAGCCCTGAGGCAGTTCATGGGCAGGGGCCACCAGGCCTCCAGGACAGGTCAGAGAGGGGAATGGGGACTCCAGCTTCATCTCCAGGAATGCCTGGTGACTTCCGCCTCCGAGAGCTGCCTACCTGGGCTTGAGCTCAGCTGCTCTGAGCTGGTCTTGAGATCAGCATCTCTCTTGCGTGGGTTCTGATGAACTGTGGGGTCCGCAGCGAAAATGGCGGTTATTATGGTGAGCAAGTCTCATCCGGCTGCTTCCGAGGCCCTACAGAGGTGATGGGCCAACACCCAAAACCCATCTTGCCTCCTGGGAGCCTCATGGTCAGATGAGCTAGGGGAGAGCCAGAGGGCAGCTCTCCCCCTGTGCTTTCTGAGTCTCTGCATCATGACCGAGAGCCCTGAGGCAGTTCCTCAAGAGATATTTAATCAATATCATTTAAGATCCCTAACTGAAAACTTATAAAACATAATTAGAAGAAATGAAAGGTAACAAAGATATAGACTATTTCTATGAAAATATTCTATGTAATAAGAGCAGTTTTAAATTTTTATTGTGTAGCATTCGGAGAAGTGGTATAGTAGGTAGGGTTCTCACCTTGCAGGTGGCCAAACTCTGACCCTAAAAAAAAAGAAGGATTAAGTCATTTATTTTTGAGCTTTTTTATTTGAAAACAGACTTACAGAAGAGCTGTGTCCCCTTCACCCAGTTTCCCAGGTGACAGTGTGTAATACTGCCGGTTCAATAGCAAGACTAAGAAATCAGCTCTGCTCCAGTTTACAAATCCTATTCAGATTTCCCAGTTTTATATGCCTGTGTGTGTGCGTGTGTGTGTGTGTGTGTGTGTGTTTTGCTTTTTTGGGTCACACCCGGCAATGGTCAGGGGTTGCTCCTGGCTCTGCACTCAGAAATTACTCCTGGCAGTGCTTGGGGGACCATATGGGATGCCGGGGGTAGAACCAAGGTTGGCCACGTGCAAAGCCCTACCCACTGTGTTATCGCCGGTCTGTGTGTGTGTGTGTGTGTGTGTGTGTGTTTAAGTTGTGGGGATTTATACTGGTTCAGCTCTATGGGGTTGAGGTGCAACGTGAGACATGCAGTGCCAGGGATTGAGCCCAGGACCTGGTCCGTACTGCATATATGCTGTACCGCTTGGTCCACATCCTCAGCCTCAGTTCTTGTGGCTCGTGGAACCAAGTCGTGCTCAGGATACAGAATCATTGTGTTGCCCAGAGATCCCTCTTGCTTCCCCTTGTAATTTATTCCCCTCCCTCTCCCCAGATCCCTGGCAGCCTGATTACTAATCGTGTGCTCCATCTCTGTCAGCTGTGTGAATGAGAGTATAGTTGTGTGGTGTGTGTGTGTGTGTGTGTGTGTGTGCGTGCATGCATGTGCAGTGCTCAAGATGCTCCGCAGCTAATCCAGGAAATACTTGGCCAAGCAGGCCACACGGTTCAGTAGCGTGAGCCCCGCCATGCAGCTGCTCAGGCCAGACGTTGGTGTACCAGAGCCACTCAGGCACTGTTGGGGCGGACACTGCACCCCCATCCCTGCAACTGTCTACCTGGCCCAAGGCTTATTTTCAAGTTATTTATAGTTGTCAAAACTCTTAATAACTGTAAATAGTTCTCAAAACTAGAGTAACTATGTCTCGGTACTAATTTCCATCTTCTTTTACCTGTCAAAAGTTTGGTTTTTATCATTTTGCTCTGGGCTGGAGCGATAGCACAGCGGGTAGGGCATTTGGGCATTTGCCTTGTTTACGGCTGACTTGGGTTTGATCCTTGGCATTCCATATATGGTCCCCGAGCACCACTAGGAGTAATTCCTGAGCAAAGAGTCAGGAATAACTCCTGGACATTGCTGGATGTGACCAAAAAAAGCAAATATATATATATATATATTTGCTCTGTAAAGCTTAGGTTTTAGGGCTCTTACCTTTGCCCATCACAGGCCTAACCTGTGATCCACCGTGCTAGGTTGGGTACAGACTTGTAGGCTGATTAGTACTGTCTTTCCTAAAAGAAGCCAATTTTTTTTTTTTTTTTGGGTCACACTCAGCAATGTTTTACACTCAGGAATTAATTCCTGGCAGTGCTGGGGGACCATATGTGATGCCAGTGATCAAACCCAGGTCAGCCGTGTGCAAGAAAACGCCCTACCCACTGTACTATTACACCATATGACACCAGCTTCGAAACCAACACTTGAGAAACTAAATTGCCCTCTAGGGGTAGAGAGATAGTACACTGTGTAAGGGTGCACGGCTTACACAGCGTAAGCCTTGCACACGGCTGACCTGGATTCTGTCCCCAGCATCCCATATGGTCCCCTGAACCTGCCAGGAGTAAGTCAGTGCTGAGCCAGGGGTAACCCCTAAGCATCTCTGGCTCTGGCCCAGAAAAAGAAAAAAGAAAGAAATGAAATCATTCTTAAACCTGCCAGATGAGCATAGCGTCAGCAAAGGGAGCAGTCATTTCTAACACGGAGATGCTCCAGCCAAGGACAGGGAACAGAGCTACCTTCTTGGCCTGGAGCCATAGCACAGCAGGTAGGGTGCTTGCCTTACATACAACTCACTTGGGTTCTATCCCCACCCTCCTATGTGGTCCCCCACGCCCCACCAGGAGTGCTTCCTGAGTGCAGGGTGAGCCCCGAGCACCACCCAGTGTGGCCCCAAAACAAACAGCAAATAGAGCTTGGTTCATACCCCAGAATTTCTCTAAGAATCGAGAGACTCAGCAGGGTTTGGTTACTGAGTCCCTTGGGTCCCTGCAGCCATAGCTCCAGTTACAGCCCTTCTGCGTTTCAGTCACAGAATGATCTTTCCCTTCTCAGCAAATGCTGGGGAGCTCTGGTAGCCACCAGCGTTTGCGGCCGAACTGTGGGTTCAGGAGCTCCAAGAGTCCACGTGTCCATCAGGCTGGTCCTCCAGCTGCTTGCCTCTTGGTTAGGCCCTGGGGTTACTCTTTCAGGGTGTGTGGGGGCGTGTAGGTACTGTTGTTACGTGCAGGTCTTCGGTATATTCTTGGATCTTGGTTCTCCAGGCAGATTTCGGGCAGACAACTTGAACAAGCTGAAGAATCTCTGCAGCAAGACAATCGGTGAGAAAATGAAGGTGAGCAAGTGACAGTCAGGCGAGCTTGAGCGAAGCAGAAGGGGGTGACGGAACCAGGTCAGCTGTGTGCAGGACAAGCGCCCGGCCTCAGGTTACATCCTTTAGAGTCATGTCGGGAGAGCAAGATACTGATTTGATGTTCTTACACAGCTGTCTCAGGGCCTGAGAGATAGCACAGTGGGGAGGGTGCTTGCCTTGCTGTAGACCCAGGCCCGATACCCAGCAGCCCATATGGTCCCCTGAGTCCTCCAGGAGTAACCGCTGAGCACAGAGGCAGGGTTAAGCCCTAAGTAACCCCAATTGTGGTGCCTCCCAAAATAAAGAAAATACCCTTCCCCCAAACGGAAAGAATTTTTCTTTCATTTAATAATGGAGTTTTTGTTTTGCTTTTTGGGGCCACGCTGAGCCATGCTGGGGGCTATTCATGGCCCTGTACTTAGGATTGCAGTTCTGGGGACTAGACCCCACGTGTGAGCCCTCTCCCTCTCTGATAATGGATTTTTATTCCCTGCAGAAAAAAGAGCCACTGGGTGATGACGAGTCTGTCCCAGAGAATGCAGCAAACCTTGACGACCTCACCGCAGACACACTGGCCGTGAGTCACTGCCCATCCGGGCCTGGGTTTCTGCTCGAACGCAGCCACCCCACCCAGCCCCATGCAGCACGCTAGCACCCTTCAGGTTGTCTGGCTGGGAAGTAGCCCCGTGGCCTTGATGGTGTCCTCTGGAAGTATAAGACAGCAGCAGTGGAGAGCAGTGGAGGGAAGATCCAGGGCAGGAAGGGAAAAAAAGAGTCTTAGATCTGTAGAACTTCATCTTCACAGAGTCTAAACATTTTTCAGTATATCTTGATCTGGTTAGCGTTGGCAACCACGGGCTGCTAACAGTCATCACATTTTCCAGGCACTAATCCTTTTCTTACAACCATGAACACAGGGGCCTGAGCAATAGTATAGCAAGTAGGCACTTACCTTTGCGGTGCCCACCTGCCCCCCAGCACTGCCAGGAGTGATCCCTGAGCACAGCTGGGTGTGGTCCCCATACCCTCGACACAACATCGTGAGAACCTACAGAGGGGCAGAGTGGCTGTGCTTGAAGGAGCGTGAGAGTTTATAAAATGGCCCAGGCCCCTCCCAGTGGCCAGGCCTCCCCGTTTACCCATGGACATCATCACTCGTCCTGCCCCTTGTGCGACTTTCCAAGTCCTGGCCCTCACTTTAGTGTCCCGTGACCTGGCCTTGTCCCTGTGCTCCTCTGCGTCCAGTGTACCCTCTCCTGTCCATCTGGCTTAGTCTCAGCCACAGCCGCGTGTGTGGGGTGACTCCAGTGCTCTGTGCCTTGTCACTGTCTGCGCTTAGGAGCCTTGCCTGGTCCCTGTGTCTGCCTGGCGGAGGTGAGTGGGGAAGAGAGTGCCCACTGAGGCTTCTTTTTTCTCCGCTGCTGTCTCCCCAGCCATCCCATCATCTACTTGATTGGATTTTTTTCATTGGATATTTTCAGTGGATGAGGTTTAAAGCGATCAATTGATTAACTAGCTCACCCCATAGTGTTTGAAACACCTGCAGGAAGAGATGCAGGATAAACCGGAGCTGAGGTTTCTGGCTCCTAATGAATTTATATCTTCCTAGAGAGCACTGTTAAATGCGGAACATAATCAAGTGCTAAATTGGTTTAATCAGGAAAATGAGAAAGCGCCGAATCAGGGAAGCATTTAAAGAGCCACAATATCGACATTCCAGAGGCAATGGGACCACGAGGAGGGGCCTGAATCTTCCCTTCTCTGCCTTGGTCACCCCAGGGGCAGAAAACCAGCGGGTGCTGGGGTGTGCAGCGGGCTCGTCCTGGGGCAGGTGCCAATGCAGCTTTGGCTCTCCAAGGCCCCGAGAGCCGCAGGGCAGGGGCTGCAGAACCTTCCTACCAGCTGGCCAACACTCACTGTCCCCCATGCTTGCCGCAGGACCTGCAGGTCTCCCAGATCAAAAAGATCCGGCTGCTCATCGACGAGGCCATCCTCAAGTGTGACGCCGAGCGGGTCAGGCTGGAGGCCGAGCGGTTTGAGAACCTCCGAGAGATCGGGAACCTTCTGCACCCATCGGTGCCCATCAGCAACGACGAGGTGGGCCTGGGGGACTCTGGCTGAGGGGGACACTGCCACTCTGTGTGTGACAGCACCTGGGCCTCTGCCAGCTCTTTGTGCACTTCCTCTCTGCCCACCGGTCAGGAGTAGAAGGAATCAGATCCTGCAGACGCAGGAGTCCCCTCGGGAACTGGGGGTCTAACTCAGGCCTTGATGTCCTAGGAGTGGGTTGCCCTTGGTAGCCGGAGGGATCTGCTCACCCCTCACCCACCCCTGCTGGGAAGCTGCAGGTCGGAGGCAAATCTGCATGATAAAAGTCCCCTTCACAAAGCTGCTCTGAGCCCAGCCTTTGTTCCCTGACACCCAGCAAGGCCAGGCCCATCTGTGCCTCTTTCATTCAGCCCCTGGTGAACGTGAAACTCTCTGGGATGGGGTGGCAGACCCGAGGTCAGGGCCCAGAGCCCGTCCCCCTGTGGTCCCCAACCAATAAGAGCCCAGGGAAAAAAATCTCCATTCTCCTAGGCGCCCGCCCCAGACATGCTGATTGTCTATGGTTATCCTTGGGCCTGGTTTCCCAGGAGTTCTTTAAAGGGGTAAAATCCGGGGTGGGGGGTGGGGGGTTTGGAGGATGGAGAATCCCTCAGGTCCGCTGGCAAATCCCTGTTCTGTTCCAAGGGTATAGTCACTTCTGGGAATATCAGTCATTTTCTTACCCAACACAAATTCTTTGGCAAATGCCCCCCAGTCTGTCCACAGTGGCCACAGCTTAGGGGGTAAGTTAGGCAAGGGATCCCCAAAGCTCTGGGCGGTTTAGGGTTGGGAAGTTGGAGGTGGTGAACTCAGAGATGGTGTCTCTTTCTCTCCTGCCCTGGCTTCCTTAGGATGCAGACAACAAAGTGGAGAGGGTTTGGGGTGACTGTACCGTCAAAAAGAAGTACTCACACGTGGACCTGGTGGTCATGGTGGACGGCTTTGAAGGCGAGAAGGGGCGCCATAGTGGCTGGGAGCCGTGGGTACTTCCTGAAGGTGAGCACTGGGCCCCGGGCAGGGCGGGCAGTGGCAGAGACAGAACCTGCTCCAGGAAGTCCACAGATGTGCTGCCGTACCGGTCCCCCCACACACACACACACTTTCTGCCAATTCCGTGCTGCTCTCTGAGGCTGGAGAGCACTAAGCAAGGTCCCAGGAACAGACGCAGCCGAGTAACCCTCCGTAATGAATAAGTTTTGCCAACTGAATCAAGCCCTCTCTGCCTTTAAGGGTGCTCAGGATAGTTGGGTAGTGAGACAAGCCACGGCGTCTGAGCCCATGAAGGTGGCAGTGGCCCTGACCACTAGGAGAATTACAGGCGGAGGCAACAAATCCGCATCACTGGGGCAGAGGGCCGGTGAAATCAGGGATGGTCAGTGTCTGGGTCTTGTCTGTGTCCTGTAGGCAGGTGGGCCCTGCAGGCACTCGGGGCTCCGGTGGTCTCAGAATGAGGGCAGGAGAGACCTGGAGGTGACTTATATGGTAACGCGCCTGTCTGTGCAGAGCCCCGGGTTCCACCTCTGGCGCGTCATCTCTGCTGGGTGGTGCCTGAGCATCACCAGGGTGCCCACATAGCCCCCGTCTGCCATCTCCCCACACTAGGATCCTCACAGCTCCCTGTGTGTCTGCTCCCCGCAGGGCGTCCTGGTGTTCCTGGAACAGGCGCTCATCCAGTATGCACTCCGCACCCTGCGCAGTCGCGGCTACACGCCCATCTACACCCCGTTTTCATGCGGAAAGAGGTCATGCAGGAGGTGGGCGCAGCTCAGCCAGTTTGATGAAGAACTGTACAAGGTGAGTAGGCGCCGCGTGGATGAGAGATCTCAGCCGCTCCGCTGTGTGGAAAGGCCTCTCTGTGGCCGGGTGCACGCACGATGGGGCTCTTGTCACCCAGCACGGCTGCATCTGTCTTTCCTTAAACTCTGTTGAAGTTGGCTCGTGTGCTGGGGAGAGAAGCTCAGGGGGGGCTGGGTGTTATCTCCCAGACACAGCCAGGAGTGACCCCAAGCTTCTAGTTCGGAGTATCCCTGAACACTGCCAGGTGTGGCCCCAAAACCAAAACTTATGCGTGCAGTTAATGACCACCTGATGGGCAAAACAGACTTGGAGGGCACTTTATTTGCAGGTCCAAATGCGTGCCTGCTTCTGTCTCCATAAGGAGGCGTTCTCCTCCCCTCTCCTCCCTCTTTCCTCTGTCCTTCCTCTTTCCTTCCCTTCTTTCCTCCCCTCTTTCTCTTTTCCTCTCCTTCTGTTTCCTTTTCTTTCTACTAGATTATGCTCCTCCAAACTTCATCTTGTATGGTTTTGACTCCAAGGAAGACCTTGAGCATGAAAGTCCACAACAAACTGGCCTCTCTCTCTCTCTCTCTCTCTCTCTCTCTCTCTCTCTCTCTCTCTCTCTCTCTCTCTCTCTCCTCTCTCTCTTTTTCTCTTTTTTTTTTTTTTTTTGCCTTTTTGGTCACTCCCGGCAATGCTCAGGGGTTACTCCTGGCTCTGCACTCAGGAATTACTCCTGGCGGTGTTCAGGGGACCATATGGGATGCCAGGGATTGAACCTAGGTCAGCTACATGCAAGGCAAATGCCCTCCCCACTATACTATTGCTTTGGCCCCTGGCATCCCCTGGCATGTTGATGGAGATGGAGACCCGGGTGTTTCTGTGTAGACCTTTTGGTTCCCAGCGCAGAGAAAAACTTTCAGGGAAAGGCTGAGGGGTGTGTGGGGAGACCTGCTGTTGCTTAGAGGGCCGGGAGTGCTTGGTTCTCTGCTTCAAGTTTCTCGGGGCGGAGCCACAGTGAGCAGAGGATGTGACTGTGAATGAAGACCCACTTCTTCATCATCAAGTCCTGCTCTAATGAGGCAGCAAGCAGACTCTGAACTCAGGAAAGGAGTACTCTGGGGGCCAGAGACACAGGACGGCAGATAGTACACCAGTCTTGCTGATTCATGTTATATCCCCAGGATCCCATATCGTCTTCTGAGCCCCAACCTGGGTGATACTTGAGCACAGAATCAGGAGTAAGCCCTGAGCACAGCCGGGAATGGCGTAAAAAACAAAAACAACAACAAAAACACCTCTCTAAAGTCAGAGCAAGCGTCTAACCTGGTGTGTTCTTCCTTCCTTCCCTCCTTCCTTTTATTTTTACCCAGTGGTCCTTGTGGCTTACTCCTGACTAACTGATTGTGTTCAGCGATCGCTTCTAGCAGGCTTGGGGACTATATGGTATCCAGGGGATTGAACCCGAGTCAGCCAAGTAGAAGGCAAACTCCCTACCTGTGAACTATCTCCTGACCTGTCACTCCAGCCCCTCTCTCCTCTAAGGAGATGGATCTGTCCCGTCTCACCTAAAACCTCTTTTTTTTTTCTTTTTGGGTCACACCCAGCAATGCTCAGGGGTTACTCCTGGCTCTGCACAACAGGAATTACTCCTGGCGGTGCTCAGGGGACCATATGGGATGCTGGGGATCAAACCCGGGCCGGCTGCTTGCAAGGCAAACGCCCTACCCGCTGGGCTATCACTCCGGCCCTCTTTTATCTTTTCTCTGTGTTTCTCATCCGGACTTAGAGATTATAGGTTGGGGGCTCTGCAGGTAACAACACTAGTGAGATTGGGTTGAAGATAGGGAGCAGGTTGGTGGTGCTTGCTCTTGGTGGTGCTTGGGGAACCATATGGGATGCTGGGGGGGTCGAACCCGGATCAGTCGTGTGCAAGGCAAACATCCTACCCGCTGGACTATCACTCCGGCCCCTGAACACCAAACCGAAGAAGGGTTCAATTTGGTGAACCCTTAATCTAACCTTAGACTAATGGGTGAGCCAGGAAAAGCAGAGACTGTCTCCTTTTTGTCTAAGACCAGCTAAAAAGACTTGGCCCTCAGTCAAAGGCTGACGTTTTTTTAATGGACTCATTTCCACTGCAGCTAGCTCGCCCAGCTTTTTTTCTCCTTTGCAGTGTTTTGTTTATAAATGAATGCACACTTCAGTGTGTTGTTTTTCAGTGTGTGTTTGTCAACTTCTCAAATGGTGATGGAGTATTTTATTCCTTTCTGTTTAATGCTCTCAGATTGCTCTAGAGATCTTTCTGAATTCACCGCTTCCTTCCTTGTCTTTTTTGCGGTTTGCGTGTTACGCCAAGCAGTTCTCAGGGCTCTCTGCTGGCGGGGCTTGCAGGCCATATGTGGTGCCAGGGATGAAATGAATCCAGGTTGGCTGCGTGTAAGGCAAAGCGCCCTTCTCGCTGTATGATTCCTCTGGCCCACTCCCTTTTCTTTTCAGCAGCCTCAGTTCACTCCACAGCTAGAGTTAGAGAAAATCCCTCCTGTGCTTTCTTGTTTGGGGGAACGGGCTCCTCGGTCACATGATGCAGTGTTCAGGGGTTGCTCCTGGCTCTGGGCTCAGGGACCCAAGTCGGGATCGACTCCAGGTTGGCCACACTGCAGCTCCGGCCCCAGCTCCTGTGCCTAACTCAGTGGAGGTGCTTTCCGCTCTTACCTTCTAAAGATCACCCTTTCCACAGGTGATTGGCAAAGGCAGTGAAAAGGCGGACGACAACTCCTACGATGAGAAATACCTGATCGCCACCTCTGAGCAGCCCATCGCGGCCCTGCACCGGGATGAGTGGCTCCGGCCCGAGGACCTGCCCCTCAAGTACGCAGGCCTGTCCACCTGCTTCCGCCAGGAGGTGGGCTCACACGGCGTGACACCGCGCGGCATCTTCCGAGTCCATCAGTTCGAGAAGGTGCGTAGCTGGGCTGGGGTGAGCAGTCAGCCCTCCTTTATGTCTGCCCGTCCATCTGTCTGTCCCGGGGGTGAAGTCCTCTTCCTTCTGCAGTTTCCCCTCTAGTCCTAGGGACATGCGAGGAAGGGCAGGGCGGGCTGGCGGGCAGGCTCCAAGCACACTCTGGGACCAGGCTGCCCATTTCCCAACACCAGCCCCACCACATTCCTGCTGTGTGACCGAACCAGTGGCCCGAGCTCTCTGGCTCCTGGTCACTGGGTGCAGGCGCTTTCTGCCTCCATCAGTGGCAGCCAGTGCGTGTGATGTGCACGCAGGACATATGCGCTGGGAACCTGTGCTCCGCCCCTTTCGGGTCAGAACTCACCCCTGAGGTTGGGTCCGCCGACCGAGCACTGGGCCCGAGTCGGAAGTCTGCTGCTCCCTGCGTCCTGCCACACCTTCTCCTGTCCTCTGTTTCCCTTTCTGCAGATCGAGCAGTTTGTCTACTCGTCACCACACGACAACAAGTCCTGGGAGATGTTTGAAGAGATGATTGCTACAGCCGAGGAGTTCTACCAGTCTTTGGGGATCCCTTACCACATAGTGAATATCGTCTCAGGTAGCCAGGCCCTCCACCCCTGGCCGCCTCTCAAGGCGATGCTGAGGGCGCAGCAGGTTGCCCACCTTGACTGAAAAGTCACACTCCCCCTGGCAGGTCTGGGGCTGAGAATATCTGGGTGCAGTTTCACTGCCCAGTGTGGGATGTGAATTTCAGGATTCTCTAGGGTGCCGCAGTCCAGGTCAGAGGGCTGCTGAGCGTGTTGTGTGGAGAATCCCCCCAGTCTGCTCCCGGGGACTGCTGTTCCCCTGAGCCCAACACCAGGATGTACCCTGTGTAGGCCCCTGAGCACCACAGACACACACACACACACACACACACCACGATGGGACCCATACAGACACACTTATGAGCAGTAAGGATCTTCAACCCAGAGAGAACTCAACAGACTGAGTACTTGCTCTGCATGCAAGAGGCCCAGGGTTGATTCCCAGTACCTGAATATAGCCAAGAATGACCACTGCACACAGTGAGGAGTAGCCCCTGAACACAACTGGGTATGAACTTTCCAAAAAGCATTTTTTAAGGACTAAGGCGTCAGCCCGAGCGGCTGGAGCACGTGCCTACCACACCGGAGGCCTTGAGTTCCATCCCTGGCACCACACAGTCCCTGAGTGATGTCACAGCTAGCCCAGAGACCCCCAGCACCGTATGCTGACGCAGCACCACCTCTGCAGGCCCCCCTGCACCATCAGCCACAGTTGGCAGAGTACTGCCGGGAGGGGCCCCAGAACAGAAGGCGTCTTGGGTGTGCTGAAGGTCGGCCTCCAGCCCCTGATGTGTGTGTGGGTACTGGCCTCTCTCCGCAGGGGTCTCTGAATCACGCCGCCAGCAAGAAGCTCGACCTAGAGGCCTGGTTTCCGGGCTCAGGAGCCTTCCGTGAGCTGGTCTCATGCTCCAACTGCACCGACTACCAGGCTCGCCGGCTCCGAATCCGATATGGACAAACCAAGAAGATGATGGACAAGGTGGACGGGGTTGAAGGGGGCTGGGGGTGGTGTCCCCCAGGTTGTCATATTTCCCAGCCTCTCGGGACTAAGCTCAGCAGCTCTCTAGACCAGAAAGGGAATCTGGAAATGCTTCTCGGGTCTGGAGCAGTAGGACAGTGGCCAAGGAGCTTGTCTTGCACATGGCCAGTCCTGGTTCAAGCCCCAGGACCCCTTAGGATTTCCCGGTACTGCCAGGAATGATCCCCTGCGCACAGAGCCAGGAGTAAGGCCTCAGCACCGCCCTGGTCCAAACACGCATGCACAACAAATAAGAAAGCGCTTTCTGCGTGGGATTGAATCCTGAGAGCTGGAGCCCTGAGTCTCTCCCGTCAACAGAGTCAGCCTGGCTTTTCTTTCAGGGGGCCTATTTCCCGTCACACCAGGTGTCTACACAGAACAAGCAAGAAGTGGTGCCTGCCCGCTTCTCGCCCTAACCCAGTTTTTAGGTCCTGATTATTTTCTAAATCGGGGACTGGGAAGGGCTTGAAGGAGAAGCTACCATTGGGGCCAGGAGCCGGCACAAAGGACAAAGAGCAGTTTTGCATGCTGAGACCCTGGTTCCATCCTTAGCACCACTGCTAGCGACTCCTGAGCACGGAGCCAAGAGTACCCTGCACTACCAGGTGTGACCCAGAAAAACAAACTGAAAAGAGGCCAGACCAGAGCAGTAGCATAGGAGACAGGGCACTTTTCCTGCGTGTAGCTGACCCAGGTTCGGTCTCAAGTATCCTGTATGGTCATCTGAGCACATCTGGGTGTGACCCACCCCCACCAAAATCGAGGGGCCACATTAGAACTTGCTTCCTCCCCTTGAGGCCACCACTTGTCATTCATAGACCCGGGAGTGAATTTCCACAGTGATCTGACAGGCCCTCCGTACCAAGAAATTCAGGTGTAGCACAGCCAGCTCAGGGGCAGCCCAGGACATTAGCTGGGCTAAGGAGTGGGGCCGTCCCGAGTCGAGCTCATTGCTGCCTCTTGGGCCCTCTCTGCAGGTGGAGTTTGTGCACATGCTCAATGCAACCATGTGTGCCACGACGCGCACCATCTGTGCCATCCTGGAGAACTACCAGACAGACCAGGGCATCGTGGTGCCCGAGAAGTTGAAAGAGTTTATGCCGCCAGGTCAGCTTCCTGCCCGCCTGCCTCCCTCCCTGCAGTGATAGTGAGAACGACCCGCTCACGTGTTGACACTTGTTGCACGCGGGGTGCACATGCTTCTCATTTATTTCCTTCACTTCATTGTTGTGATGACGTACGTGCACACACGCACTCTCGCTTCGTGCTCAAGCACACACATCTGTTGCTGGGCGGGTTCCAGGCAGCTGGGCAAGCCCATTTCTGCATCCGAGCCACCCCCAGGCCCTGAGTTTTCTTAATTCAGATGCAGCTTCCCAAACTGCCCAAGTTCCACGCCCAGCATGGTGGGAGAGTATCACCAGGTAGGGTGTGGAAGCCAACCTGGAAACCAGAGCCAGGAAACCAGGGCCTGCATGGACCCCCGTTGTTGGGGCGGGCGGGGGAGGGTGGCCCTCTTGAGCTTGGCCCAACCCCAGGTTCTCGGGTTTGTGGGCCTGAGAACGCCTGGTGATTGGGGGCTCTTCCTTCCAGGTCTGCAAGAGCTGATCCCCTTTGTGAAACCCGCACCCATTGACCAGGAGCCGTCGAAGAAGCAGAAGAAGCAGCACGAGGGCAGCAAGAAGAAGGGGGCAGCCGGAGACGTGGCTCTGGAGAGCCGGCTGCAGGCCATGGGGGGTGGCAGAGTCCTGAGCCCCCTGCACCCTCCTGCCGTTCCCGCCTGCAGGGGCCGGCACCCCTCACCGCCCACCCCGCCTGACTTTAGCCTGCCGCAGCGTGCTCACCTCCCCACCGGGCCGCGAGCCCGTCTCCGCCAGCCGATGCACCGTGTAATAAAGCTCTGGGGAAGGCCGAGACTCTTCCGCCTGCTCCCTGGCCGGGCCACACCCCTACATCCGCTCTACTGCTGAGCACAGTCGGGCGGCCTGAGGGCAGCGAGGGGACGGGGCCGCCGGCCGCCTCTGAGCCCGAGACCCCCCATCCGCAGGGCCAGGGCTCATGCCTCAGGGACCCCTGCACTGGCTTCCCCGCCCTCCATGCCCTTGTGCCTGGAGGTTGCTGGGAAGGACGCGATGGTGAGGCCTCAGGGAAGATGAGGCGGACCTTACTGCAGAAAGAGCATCAGGCCCACGGCAGCTGTTCCTATGTGCCCTGGCAGGACAGCTGTGGCAGGCTGGCGCTTAACACCCTCTGGCACCCTCCCGCTGAACCTAATAGCCAGTCCACGCTTTTCCGGGAGGCTCTTCAGGCTCCCACTGTACCTGCTGCTTTCATCTGCAATCTGCAAACAGCACTTTAATGATACCCTTCCTGCTTCTTCCCGCGTGGAGGAGCTCTTTTATCTTGGTGCCAGTCCCAGGAGGAAGGGCGGGACCTGATTACACCCCTTCCAAACATCCCCCACTCCCACCAAGCAGGTGCCAGGGGCATCGTGATTTGGGGGGGTGCTGAGGTGACCGTGTGCCCCATCTCCCGGGGAGGGTGTGAGCAGACCGTCTGCCACTGGTTGCTTGGTGTCTTTTTTTTTTTCTTTTTTGGGTCATACTTGGCGATGCTCAGGGATTACTCCTGGCTCTGCACTCAGGAATTACTCCTAGTGGTGTTCAGAAGGACCGCATGGGATGCGGGGATCAGACCTCATACAAGGCAGGTACCTTATCTCCTGTACCTTGGCTGTGTGCAAGGCGAGCGCCCTACCCACTGGACTATCGCTCCGACCCCACCGTTTCCTATTTCATCTCAGCATCGGGCCCCCAGGTTGGAAGCCATTTACTTGGCCTCCCACAAGTCCCTCTGTGGTGTGCTTAAACCCCGTTGGTCAGAACAGGGACAACCCTAGGAGTGATTCCAGAGGCATCCCTCAGGAGCGGGAGGGTTGGGGCCACACCCGACGGTGCTCTAGGCTTACTCCTGGTCTGCTCAGGGATCATTCCTGGAGGGACTCAGGAGATTACATGTGGCACCGGATTGAAGCCTGGTTGGCGCGTGTATGGGAAGGCCCTGCCCACTGTTCTGTCTCCAGCCCTCCAGGACCCGTTTCACCAGCCTGCCTTGCCCGCTGTTGCTTCTTCGGGCACAGCAAAGCTCGGGGAAGCTGCTTCTGCTTATTCTGGAGAACCAGAAACTCCAATTTCTTACAGCCCCAACCTGCGGCCTACAAGAAGGCCTGTTGGTACAGCGGGCAGGAGGCTGGCCGTGCCCACCACTGCCTTTGACTTCCTTCCACTAGGAGGCGTTGCTTCTCCTTGGGGCCCTGGGAAACTGGCGAGCCCGTGCCAGGCTCTGAGCCCCAGGAGGCTGGCTCTTGGCTCCCCTGCACTGGTGACTAACCTCACCTGACTAGTTTCTGAACCGGGCTGCACCTGGAACCTAGGTTCCCTGCTGCCTCCGTGCTGAGCGCCTGCTCTGTGCAGCTCCCCCTCCCCACCCCCGCACCCCTGAGGCTGGGTGGGTGTATGGACAGGCCCAGAGCCTGCCTGGTGGAAACCTGGAAAACAGTTGCTCTGGGCACAGACTAGCATTTGCACAAAGTCTGCTGGGGTTTGAGAGGGCTCAGCGTGAAATCCTGCACCGGGTCCCAGCACCACTGCTGAGGGCGCCCGAGCCAGGATGAGCCTTGAGCACGCCAAGTGGGGCCCAAAGTAAGCCTAAGCTCCTTCCCAAAGGCAGGGAAGAGCAAGTGGTCAGGTCCTTGCGACAGAAAGGATGGTGTGGCCACAGCCAGACACCGCGGTAGGGTGGAGGTGGGGGGGGGGTGTGAGAACAGCCCCCAGAACTTTGAAGACTTCCCAGTGAAGTTGTGTCTTCCCTTCCTCTGCCTTGCTCCGACGCCTCCTGCCTGCCTTCAGGACTTGCTGGCCGGGCCCAAGCAGCACTCCTGGGAATGAGCCCAGATAACTTTGACTCTGCCCCGCACTTGCCTTTTCGGCCCACAGCTGATGCCCTCATCCCTGGCACCTGACCTGCCCTGTCGTCAACCTCAGCAAACAGCCCCCGCGGGCTCGCTGCCGTGAGTCAGAGCCTGGGTCCTTCGGCAGCCCTCGGTTCCCACACCCAAGAATTCAGGACCCAAGACGCGGGTCTGGGTGCTTCAGGCAAGAGAGTGAGGCACCAGGCCTGTGCTGAGGGAAGGGCCCCAAAACCAGGGCAGTCTCTAGGGACCTAGGGGGGCCGGGAGACCCCTCCAGGTTCACCCTCTACCCTCTCCAGTGACCAGGCCACCTTTCCCTGTTCTATAACTACGGGATCCAGAGAAGCTTCCCCTGGGGGCTCCCCAAGTGGGGGACGCCCAGACGGAGTCTGATAGGCAGAGCCGCCTGGGAGGGTAAATGCGCAAATGCGCGGCAAGTCTCAGCCTGTGCCAGGACGCTGCTCCCCATCCCCTCCCAGTGCGGGGTTCCCTGAAGCACCTCCCACAGATGCACTCACGGGGAGGGGAGCACAGCTCTGCGCCTTGCAGGGAACACCGCCAGCTCCGTCATCGCCCTTTTAAGAGGCCTCCCAGGAGGCGGGCGCGGGGCTGCTGGCAGGTTCCGGCTGCCAACCCCAGCGAAGTGCAGCTCTCCCGCAACTGCCGGTGAGGGAGGAACGGGCTTTAGGTCCAGACCTGGGGATGGAGGTGGAGATGCGGAACAACCACCTGGTTTTGAGAAGCCTCTTTCCCTGGGGCGTGAGGGGATGGTGCGGTGTTCTCGCTCGGAGCTGGTCTCCTGGGGCCTTGCCCCCTGCAGTCAGAAACGTGGAGACGAGATTTTCATGGAAGTGTAAATTACTGCGAGGTGCTATGGCCTTCCCAGGAGGCTTGCTTTTTTAAAGCCAGAGTGAAGGGCTTGAGAGCTGCCTGCTGTCTCCAAAAGCAGCCGGGCTCAGGCCACCCACGCACACGGGCGGCCAGTCCGCGCAGGTGCCGGTCCCTTCCGGACTCTCCCCTCCACCCTTCCTTCTCTCCCACCGCGCCCACCACCCTTCTCCTTGCCCAGTTTGAAGGAGCCTCCTGGTCTCCTGCCCAATTATCACCCTGCGGGGCTCCTCCAGGATAAATACACAGTGGACACTTGAGGGCCCTGCTGCCCACCCCAGGGGTTCCTCATCCCCTCAGCGGGGAAGGTGGAATGTTCCAGACTAAGGGAAGAGCTTGAGGAGGAAGGTCAGGGGCCTGGGCAGCTAGAGTGCAGTGAGGGGACGCCCACGTGCAGGATCAGAGAGTGACCCTAAGGTCCGCCCCCACCGACGCATCATCATCACCGGGTCTCTGCCTGGATCTCAAACTCAATTCCAGTCTGACGCCATACTGTTCTCTGTCTTCCTGAGGATTCCATACCCTCCCCCAAATGAAAACCAGAACAGGGCCCTGCACCTCTCACCCTGCCTGCAACATGCTCACTGAGACATAACCCACGGCAGCCTGTTCCCACACCCCTCTGCTCCCCGGGGACCCCAGTCCCTGCAGGAGAGGCTGGTAATTCATCGAGCCTGAGGAGGGGGCTGACAGGGCCACCAGGGTCCTGCCCTGTCCTCACTGCCCAAATGCTTCTGGCCAGAGGCTAGAACAGCTGGTTGGGTGCTTGCCTTGCTGGCCCCAGTTTGTTCTGACACCAGATAAGCCCCACCAGGAGTGAGCCCTGAGCACATTGCCAGGAAAAGTCCCGGTACGGTCCCCCAAAACCAAACACTTCAGGAGGCTTCCCCAGTCTCTCCTTCAAAGCCAGAATCCAGTCCTCAAACATGATGGACATGGTCCAGCTTGTACAGCACTTGCCTGGCACTCATATGAGTGCTTGCAGCCGACCTGGTCCGGCACCCTATATGATCCTCCAAACCCTGCCAGGAGTGATTCCTGAGTGCAGAGCTGGGAATAAATCCTGAGCACAAGCAGCTGTCATCCACAGACAACAAATTGGGGTCAGATAGTACAGCAGGAAGGGCTTTTGCCTTGCATGCAGCTGATCCAGGTCTGATCCCTGGCATCCCATAGGGTCCCCTGAGCACTACCATGGGTGATTCCTGATACAGAGCCAGGAGTAAACCCTGAGCACTTCCAGGTGTGGCTCCCTCAATTAAAAATAAATAAATAGGGGCCAGAGCGATAGCCCAGCGGGTAGGGCGTTTGTCTTGCACGCGGCCAGCCTGTGCCGGCCTGGGTTCGATCCCCAGCATCCCATATGGTCCCCCCGAGCACCGCCAGGAGTAATTCCTGAGTGCAGAGCCAGGAGAAACCCCTGAGCATTGCCAGGTGTGACCCCCAAAAAAAAAAAAAAGCAATAAATAAAGGAATGAATGAACGAATAAATGAATGAAAAGTAAATAAGTAAATGACTTCATGCTGCTATTCAGGTGCACCAGACCTTTGCCTTTCGCAAACCCCCAAGAGGCTGAGTTGTGCGCCCCTCGCCCCTCAACACCCGCCTCTCCCAGCACTGACCTCACTCTGTCCTTCCTCCTGCCATTCCAGTGTCTGAGGGGTGCCACTGTGTGTGCCCCTCTTTCTTTCTTTTTCAGGGCCCCCAACACACACAAGAAGCATCAATGAGAGCAGCCCCCATGCCGTCTGTCCCGGTGGGGAAGGTCAGTATGGACTAAGGCCCTGGGCTTGCACATGGCCTGCCCTGGTCTGATCCCCAGCACCACATGTGGTCCCCTCAACCTCACCAGGAATGACCTCTGAGAGCAGAGTTAGGTGGGCCCCCAAAATAGTCTCTGTCCACACCAGACCAGTTAGTCCTTGAGGTTGGAGCTGGAGAAGAGACCCTGTGCGAGCCACAGGCTGCGATCATGACCAGGGCACACAACTAAATCATTGCGGATAAGCTTTGGGATTTGCTGCTCAGCCCCAGGCTACTCTCTCTCCCTCCGCACTCAGGAGCCACAAATGATATCTGCGGGAGCTTGGGGCGGGGCGCTGTATATCCATGTGGGGTACACATGTCTGTCGAGCTGCCCTCGGCAAACACCGCTGGCACTGGAGGCTGAGCCTGTCACTGGGGTAAGAAAGTCCGTATACTCCCAAGTACCCACAACTACCCTCATCTCAGTGAGTCCCAAAGACAGCTGCTGGGACTTCAACCCTGCAACTCCTGACTGAAAAGGGTGTTAGGAATATAGTTTCATAGCAAAAGCAACTGGCTTTAAGGCTGCCCAGAGCCTGAAGACGCAGCAGGCCTCTGACTATGGAGAGGACATCGGTCACCCTCTGTGCCCCACGCCCGTCCACCCATGCATCCTTCCAGTCATCCATCCTCCCATCAGTCCGTGCTCTCATCAGCCATCCATTCACCTCCCCTTCATTCTACCCCACAGTCCTTCCATTCCTCCATTCACTACCCTCCGGCCATCATCTATCCACCCACCCATCCATGCATCCTTCTTCCATCCATCCAACCCTCCATCCATCTGTCTGTCTGTCCATCCTTCTTCCATCCATCCAACCTTCCATCCATCCGTCTGTCTGTCCATCCTTCTTCCATCCATCCAACCTTCCATCCATCCGTCTGTCTGTCCATCCTTCTTCCATCCATCCAACCTTCCATACATCCGTCTGTCTGTCCATCCTTCTTCCATCCATCCAACCTTCCATACATCCGTCTGTCTGTCCATCCTTCTTCCATCCATCCAACCTTCCATACATCCGTCTGTCTGTCCATCCTTCTTCCATCCATCCAACCTTCCATACATCCGCCTGTCTGTCCATCCTTCTTCCATCCATCCAACCTTCCATCCATCCGTCTGTCTGTCCATCCCTGCATCCATATGACCATGTGCCAGTTGTGTGTCACATGCCATGCCTGTGTTTTTCCAACACCTCTCTTGGTGCCAAGTGTGATAGACGCTAACCAGTACAGTACATTAAATACTTTATGATTGTATGTTGCCATTTATGCCATGAAAAAGGGCTTGAGACTGCCAGATTCAACTGCTGGAAAGAAATCAGAGTTCAGGGCCAGAGCGATAGCACAGCAGGTAGGACATTTACCTTGCACGCAGCTGACCCAGATTTAACCCCTGGCATCCCATATGGTACCCCGGAGCACTGCCAGGAGTAATTCCTGAACAAAGAGCCAGGAGGAATCCCTGAGCATCACTGGGTGTGAACCCCACCCCCAAAAAAAAAAGTCAGAGTTCCAGGAGCAACGGGAAGCAGGAGAAAGTTGGGCCTCCCCTTACCAGGTCTTGTGAAGCAATAGGAGGAAGCTGGTCTCCAGCTGTGTGCACAGACGCAGACTTTGCAGTGTGACTCTGAAGAAGCATCACACAGCCAAATGCAAAGCACAATCTTCTGACTTAAAAGTTATCATATATGCCCCTCAAGATGTTGCAGCTGTGGCTGCGGTGGCCGGCTGCGCGTCGGCAGGTGGCAGACGGGAGACAGGCTTGTCTACACCCCAGGGCTCTGCCCCGTGGGTCCTGGATGGTTGATAGCCTCACATAGAAAAAAAAAAAAAAGAAAGAAAAAGACTGGGCCCCCTGGGTTGAACCCAGAGCCACGACAGAGCCTGGCAAGCTACCCATAGTGTATTTGATACGCCCAAAACAGTAACAATAATGAACCTCATTCCCAATGAATGGAGATGTTACTGGTGCCGGCTCAAGCAAATCGATGAACAACGGGAAGACAAGTGACAAGTGACAAGTGTGCTATCTATAAGGATAAAATTTCCTAATTTCAGAAAGAGTGAAGAGATGGGGAAAAGCAATGCAAGCCTGGTAAGATGGTTAAGGTACAAAGTTCGTGTTAAGAAATTAAAGAGACAAATACCCAAACCACAATGTCAACAACACTGAAATCAAGAGATTGATACTTTAACAACTGAACTTAAAAAGTTGCCTGTCAACAGGCCAGGCTGTAGGAAGAGGGGTGTTCTGCGCGAGAACCTGGAACACTGGTGCAGTAAGTTGACACTAGTGGTGTGTTGCAATATAGTATATCTAAAACTAACAAATGGCTGTGTAGATCATGGTAC
This sequence comes from Cryptotis parvus, assembly GCA_021461705.1. Classification (NCBI taxonomy): domain Eukaryota; kingdom Metazoa; phylum Chordata; class Mammalia; order Eulipotyphla; family Soricidae; genus Cryptotis; species Cryptotis parvus. The sequence continues at coordinate 21,916 of JAJIBD010013658.1, read as the reverse complement.
TTTATAAAAATTTTTTAAATAAAAATAAGCTATCATATGGGACTGGAGTGATAGTCCAGTGGGTAGGGCATTTGCCTTGCATGCAGCCGGCCTGTGACGGCCCAGGTTCTATCCCCGGCATCCCATATGGTCCCCCGAGCATCGCCAGGAGTAATTCCTTGAGTGCAGAGCCAGGGAGAAACCCCTGAGCATTGCCGGGTGTGACCCAAAAAAGAAAAAAAAAAAGCTATCATAGACAGGGGGCTGAGCGATAGCACAGCAGGGAGGCCATTTGCCTTGCATGCAGCTAACCCAGGTTCGATCCCCAGCATCCCCTGAGCACCGCCAGGAGTAATTCCTGAGTGCAGAGCCAGGAGTAACCCCTAAAAATTGCTGAGTGCGACCCAAAAAGCCAGAAAAAAAAAGTAATCAGAGACCTTTGAGGGTCAGGAAGGAACCACGATCAAGGCTGACACAGGCCTGAGCGCTCAACTCCGTTTCGGGCCCAGCTGCAGCACTGTGGGATGTGGCAGATGGCTCAGGGGCTGTGCTCTGAGGGGCCAAGGCTTGAGGGACTAGAGTGCTTCCACCTCACTATCCCTCATTCCCCCAAAACTTGTAACAAAAAAAAACAGAGCCAGGGGCCAGAGCGATAGCCCAGCGGGTAGGGCGTTTGCCTTGCACGCGACCAGCCCATGCCGGCCGGGTTCGATCCCCGGCATCCCATATGGTCCCCGAGCACCACCAGGAGTAATTCCTGAGTGCAGAGCCAGGAGAAACCCCCTGAGCATGCTGAGTGTGACCGAAAAACAAAAAAAAAAAAAAAAAAAAAAAAAAAAAAAACAGAGCCAACAATTCAAACTAGGCTGGGGAGATAGTACAGCTGACAGGGCACACACCTTGCTCACAGCCAGCCTGAACTTGGGGGTTTCCTCTGACTTGGTGCTGCAGCATCTGGTAGTGCTAGGACTGATGCTCTCCAGCCTTGCCCTTGGTCCTTACTATAAGTAAGTCTAGAAGGTGTTTAGGAGGCGATAGCACAGCAGGTAGGGTGTTTGCCTAGCACACAGCCGGCCGGGTTCGGTTCCCAGCATCCCATATGGTCACCTGAGCACTGCTGGAGTAATTCCTGAGTGCAGAGCCAGGGAGCATTGCCAGGTGTGACCTGCAATAAACAAACAAACAAAAGGTATTTAGGGCAAAAGGATATAGCTCAAAGGGGCCTTTACTGAGTTCAATCTTGGCACCACATGACCCCAGAGCCCTGCTGGGTGCTCCCTGCACCCCCCCACCCCCGCCAGGCCCACTGAACTATATCAGACGTGCACTACTGGGCAGAGCAGGTCCTGGACTCCTGAGCTCTACTAGGAGGCCCCTCTTAAAGAAATGCTTTTTTTCTTTTTTGGGTCACACCCGGCAATGCTCAGGGGTTATATCTGGTGGTATTCAGGGGACCATATGGGATGCCGGGGATCAAACCTGGGTTGGCTGCATGCAAGGCAAACGCCCCTCCCTGCAGTGCTATCGCTCTGGCCTCCAAGAAATGCATGTTTTTAAGTGGACTAAACAAAAAAGTAATTCCGGGGGCTGGAGCGATAGCCCAGCGGGTAGGGCGTTTGCCTTGGCCGGCCTGTGCCGGCCCGGGTTCGATCCTCGGCATCCCATATGGTCCCCCAAGCACAGCCAGGAGTAATTCCTGAGTGCAGAGCCAGGAGAAACCCCTGAGCGCCGGGTGTGACCCAAAAAAAGCACAAAAAAAAAAAGTAATTCCGATATTGAGTGGGGACTGGTTTGGACTGGAAACAACCACAGGACGAATCCACAGAACTCTGTGTCCAGGGGCCAGAGTGATACTCCTGTGGGCAGGGCATTTGCCTTGCACGTGGCCTACCTGGGTTCAACCCCCCGGCATCCCATGGTCCCCGAGCTTTGCCAGCAGTAACTCCTGAGCATTGCTGGGTGTGACCCAAAATAAAAACAAACAACAAAACAACCTCTGTGTCCACCCTCTGTGCGAGGTATGAAGAGGGGTGAGGAGAGTCAATGGGCATATGAGGCCCGCGTGGACAGAGAGCCCTGGAGCTGCTGGTCCCTCCCATCCCACCCAACCACAGTCCAGCTCCGCAGAGTATCCTGGGTCCGAGCCTTTCCAGCTGGACTCTGCTCTGGGGCGTCCCATCACCCCCAACAGATCATTGTGACCCTCATCTGCAGCCTCCCCCACAGCCCTCCATTGGTCTCCAATGGAAACAATGAAGTGATCAAACAATGATCGCTTCAATCTACAAACAAGGTCACTTTCCCTCTTCAATCTACAAACAAAAGCCCAGAATCTCAGCCCACGACTCTCTGGCCCTGAGAAGGTGCTCCCCAAACTGGTTCTTCCCACAAAGGCTTTCTCAGCCCCTCTGGGCATGGGGCCACAGTGTGCCACGCCACACTCTCACGCAAAGCTCAATGTGCTCTGGGGCTGCGGAGGGCTGGAGTTACAGGGTTTGCATGTAGGACCCTGGGGCTCAACCCCTGGCACCACATAGCTCCAGGATGGGGCCCCTGAGCATCAATGGGAGTAGCCCGTCCAGCACCACTGAGTTGGCCCCCTGAAAAGCAAACAAAAAGCCCAACAGCATGAACTCGGAGACAGATTCCTGGGGTTCAAATACCAGTTTTGCTATTTATTAACTGCAGAACTTTGGGGAAGACCCTTACCCTGGAGGTGAAGTGGGTTTGCTGAGTTCGCTTTGCCAGGAAGGCTGCACCTGATTGTAGGGAAGCAGCCCAAGGCCCATTTCTCGCCTGGCATCGGCCAACCTGGACTCAATCCCCAGCATCACATAGCCCAAGCCCCAAGCCGACCGGGAGTGATGCTGAAGCACAGAGGCAGGAGTAAGCCCTGAGCTCAGCCGGGTGTGGCCCCCAAGCCCAAGCCAACCAAACTACAACAAAAGAAACAGTGCCAGCTTCCCTCCCGTGTCAGGGTCCCCTTCCTGTCCTCTCACCCCACAGCCACAAGACCAGCTCTCAGTCCCTTTGGTATGTGTTGCCTTTCCTTATGCATATGTTTGTTGTTGTTGTTGTTTATATATCACTTACAAGGGAGATCATTCTGCACATGATCTAACTTCACACATGTTACTCTCTAGGTCCATGCACACAGCAGCAAATTGTGTGACTTTAACTTTCCTTATAGCTGAGTAATATTCCAGCATGCATATTTCATTTTCCAGCTATTTTTTATTTTGGTGGGGAGTGATGGTGGTCATACCTGGTGGTACTCAGGGCTTACGCCTAGTTCTGTCTCAGGGATTACTCCTAGTTCTGTACTCAGGGTCTATATAGGATGCCAGGGATTGAACCGGGGTCAGCTGCATGCAAGGCAAGTGCCCTACCCACTGCACAATTGCTCTGGCCCTATCCAGTCATTTGTTCTTAGACACTTGGGTTGTTTCCTGATTCTGGCTATTGTGATTAGTGCTACAATGAACATAGGGATGTAAATGTCCCTTCTGGATAGCTTTGGGGGCCAAAAAGTGAAACTGCTGGATCATATGGGAGATTGATTATTTATCCTGTTTGGGGCCAGAGAGAGAGAGAGAGAGAGAGAGAGAGAGAGAGAGAGAGAGAGAGAGAGAGAGAGAGAGAGAGAGAGAGAGAGAGAATGTGTGTGTGTGTGTGTGTGTGTGTGTGTGTGTGTGTACAGCGGCGCAGGCACCACCTCGCTCAGTTCACTCTGGTTCCTCTTCGGCACCCATATGCTCCCCCACCTGCCCCACCAGGGAGTGATCCCCCCGAGCACAGAGCCAGGAGTAAACCTGGGGTCACAGGTGTGACTCCAAAACAACAACAACAACAAAAAAAATTGTTCTGTTAAATTCTGTTCTATTATTATTTTTGTTGCTCTCTTTCTGCACCCAGGATACGTGGAAACTTGATCAAATGATGGGTGGGGAAGTGGAGACCAAATAGGGTTCTTGGGGCTATTTGCAAGCCCAGACCCTCCCCCTACCCTCTCCCCGGTCATGTGGGTATCCACAACATATCAGGGGAGGCTTTCAGGAAGCTGCAGTGCTGAGGCTGACCCACAGAAGTGGGCAAGAGCCCAGGCTAGCTCAGCAGGTCACTTTCCCCTCTTGAACATCCTTTGCTAAATGGAAGGTTTGACCTTGAAGGGCAATAAATTCCCTTGAACAGACTCCTAGGAGGAAAGCGGGGAAAGGCCATAAAGCAGCAGAAGGGCTAGCCCTGGGGTCAAGGCCACAGCACGGGGCAGGAAGAGGTGGTTAGGCCAAGACTGAGGCCAGCGAAAGCTTCCTTCCGGTGAGAGCAGCCGAGAGAAGGTGAGGCGGACGGGGGCCGCCCTGAGCCTCTGGGCACAGGGTGCGGGAGAGGATTAAGGACTATTTGCCAAACGGGCTAGGCAGTGAAGGAGGGGGGTCCTTGCATGGCCCAGTTGATCAGTCTGGGCGGAGAGAACACCTGCCTGAAGTGGGGCTTCCGCGCCCGTCCTGCTGCTTGCTGTCTGGGCGGCTGGCTCCAGGTCTGTCTTTCAAGGCCCAGAGCCAAGGCTGCTTGTTCCTCCCTTCCCATCCAGAAAGTTATTTTAGCACACAGGGGAGAAATGAATGGAGAACAGTAGTTTCTCCATGGTTTGGCTCACGTCTTCATCAGAACCGAGAGGTGCCCTTACCCAAGCCCTGATTCAAAGGGTAATTAGCAGATGGTATAATTTCAGAGCACTCTCCTCACACATGGTTATTAGGTGGCGAGCAGAAGGCCCACATACCCCCTAGATCCTCCCCAACCTCCCCAAACGGAAGACCCAGCCCAGCTCAGGCTGCCTTGGAGAACTGAGCTCCTCTTCCATGGAAACGGGGTCACACTCCAGAGCCGGGGGGTACCCCCAGCCCACCTTCCCTACTCTTCTGTTCAGGCCTGCCAGGAGTAGCTGGAATCCCTCTCTCACCACCCCAAAACTCACCTGTCTGCTTGTCCACTGGGGGAGGGGGTAGAGAAGAGACCATGCCTCCTCCTCTCTGCATTGCTGTCCCCATGAGGTCACACAGTCCCTGTGAGCGCCTCGCCTGGGACTAGAGTGGACACCAGGTCCAGTGCTGCTTCTGCTGCTTCTTTTATATTTGCTTGTCTTGGGGAACACGCGTGATGTTCAGGACATACTCCTGATTCTGTGCTCACGGATCACTTTTTGGCGGGGCTCTGGGGACCTACGAGGGTGCTGCGTGCAAGGCTCTGGGGACCTACGGGGGTGCTGAGTGAAAGGCAAGGCCGTGTCCACTGCACTAGCTCTCTGGCCCCACGGCTCCACTCTGAACCAGCTGTGTGACCTCAGCAAGTTTCACCCTCACTGGGACTTAGGCTCAGAGTGCTTTACATTAGACACTTTTATTTCTCTGGGATAGTATAAGGTGAGGGGCATTTGCCTTGTGTGCCAGCAGCAAGCCCCAGTAGGCCCCAGCACCACATATGAACCCTGGCACCACCAGGGAGAGTCCCCGAGCACTGCCTGTGTGTACACCACACCTGGCTCCAATTTTTCTTCTTCTGTATTTGTTTGGACATTCCTAAGCCAATGTCCATGGGGCCTAGGGGCCATTCCCAGTCAACCAGAAGGAAAGGCTCAATGTGAGGCCCTGTGAATGTCGGCACTGGGGACCACGCAGTGCCCAGAAGGAACCAGGGTCCCCCTGACTGTACTGTCTTCTCTTGCCTTATTTCCCCAAGCCCCCAAACCAATCCTCACAAAGGCTGAGACAGGCGAGATGGAACTTGGCTGAAGTGAGCGGTGGGCTCAGGGGCCTCACTGCAGTGTAAGAGAGATCAGTCACTGCCCTGGACGCGGGGGAGATTATACAGCGAAGCAGGGACCCTTATTTGGGGAGGGGGTGGCCACTACCCAGGTGCTCAGGGGCTACCTCCTGGCTTGGAGGGGATGTTTGGGACAATGGGTGGAACTGAACCCAGGGCTAGGGGTTTCTTGCCCATTATCTTTCAGCCAAGCAGAGGCACCTATTCTGTTTTTAAGATGTTGGGGAGTTGGGCACAGATGGCGGTGTTCAGCGCTTATCCTGGCTCTGCAGGCAGGGATCACACCTGGCCGGGTAGGGGGACAAAAGTCTTGCAGGGTCTCCAATCCGTGCAAGGCAAATGCCCTACCCGCTGTGCTATTGCTCAGTCCAAAGAAGGAACCTTTTAGTCCTCCAGGTGAGACAGCAACCAGGTGCTCTCAGCAGCAGCGCGCGGTGGGCGCTGTGAGGATGGGCACTGGCCAGAGAGTCCTGTAAAAGCTCTAAACACACGTAGGCCACTGCCACCACGATAAGCCTTAGCTGTGTTTCATTCCTCTGCAGGTTGCGGTGGGCGCGGGGTGAGGCGCGGGGCAGGCGGTGGTGGGGGACTTCGGGAGGCGGGAAGGGGCGCGCGCGGAGGAGGCGCGGAGCCGGGCCCACCCTCCCGGTGCGGCTGGCATCGCCGCTTTAAGGCGCGGCGGCGCGAGCAGGTCTATGCTAATGAGCCGCCGCCGCGCCGCAGAGCTGTGCCGCCCGCCGCGGAGGCGAGGAGCGCGGGCTGGGCCCGGGGGCCGCGGCGACACCCAGCAGCCGCGGCGGGCACGCGGGGCACGAGCAGGCGGCGCCGAGCCGTTGCGGGCCGGGCCGCGGTGCGGGTGCGCAGCTCTGCGGGAGCAGGTGGGCGATCCCGCGGCGGCGGAGGCGGCGGCAGCGGCGGGGTCGCGCGGGGGGCCCGCGGGAGCAGGTGGCGAGCGCCGGGAGTGCGAGCAAAGCGGCGGCGGCCGCCCGTGGGGGTCGCGGTGACCCCGACCCGGCTCTAGAACCGTGGGAGACGCGGTGCAGCGGAACGCGCGGTGCCCGGCGCCGGCCGAGGAAGCACCGCGGTGCAGCAGGGCCCCCACGGGGCGCACGAGTGCCCCCCGGGGATCGGCATCCCGGCCTGGGCATGAAGCGCTGCAGAGCCGGCTGGAGCCGGAGGACAAGCCGCCGCCGCTGTTGACCCGGCTGGTGCCCGGAGCAGGGAGAAATGCGGGGCCAGGCGGCCCGCCCGCCCCCGCCTCCAACGCCGCCGCCACCGCTGCCGCTGCTGCTGCTGCTGCTACTGCTAGTGCCGCTGCCCCCGCTGCGGGGGGGGAGACCAAGTGGGGCCCTGCCGCTCTCTGGGCAGCGGCGGACGCGGCCCCTCAGCCTCGGGGGCCTGTGATCCGGTGGGCTGGCTCTGCCCGGCCTCGGGCTCCAACCTCTGGCTCTACACCAGCCGCTGCAAGGATGAGGGCATCGAGCTGACCGGCCACCTGGTGCCCCACCACTACGGTCTGCGGGTCTGGTGTCCAGAGTCCGGGGCTCACATCCCCCTGCCGCCGGCGCCCGATGGCTGCCCCTGGAGCTGCCGCCTGCTCGGTATCGGGGGCCAGCTTTCCCCTCAGGGCCAGCTCACCTTACCCCATGAACACCCGTGCCTCAAGGCCCCGCAGCTGCAATGCCAGTCATGCAAGCTGGGACAGACCACGGAGGGCCGGACTGAGGAGGGGGCCCCCGGAGAGTCTCCCCGGGGGCGTCGGAAGAGGAACGTGAATACAGCCCCCAGTTCCAGCCCCCAGCTACCAGGCCACAGTGCCGGAGAATCAACCAGCCGGTACCCTTGTGGCTTCCCTGCGGGCCATCGACCCCGACGGGGGTGAGGCGGGCCGCCTGGAGTACACCATGGACGCCCTCTTCGACAGCCGCTCCAATCACTTCTTCTCCCTGGACCCGGTCACGGGCGCCGTGAGCACTGCTGAGGAGCTGGATCGTGAGACCAAGAGCACCCATGTCTTCAGGGTGACAGCCCAGGATCACGGGCTGCCCGCCGCAGCGCCCTGGCCACACTCACCATCCTGGTGACAGACACCAATGACCATGACCCTGTGTTTGAGCAGCAGGAATACAAGGAGAGCCTCCGCGAGAACCTGGAGGTGGGCTACGGGTGCTGACCGTGAGGGCCACTGATGGCGGCGCACCTCCCAACGCCAACATCCTATACCGCCTGCTCGAGCGGCCCGGGCGCCGCCCCTCCGATGTCTTTGAGATTGACCCTCGCTGGGGGTGATCCGGACCCGTGGGCAGGTGGACCGGGAGGAGGTGGAATCCTACCAGCTGACGGTGGAGGCTAGTGACCAGGGTCGGGACCCTGGGCCGCGGAGCGCCACGGCCGCAGTCTTCCTCTCGGTGGAAGACGACAACGACAATGCCCCCAGTTCAGCGAGAAGCGCCACGTGGTCCAGGTGCGGGAGGACGTCACACCCGGGAGCCCCCGTGCTGCGGGGCCACAGCCTCGGACGTGACAAGGGCAGCAACGCCCTGGTGCATTACAGTATCATGAGCGGCAACGCAAGGGGGGCAGTTTTACCTGGATGCACAGACGGGTGCCCTGGATGTGGTGAGCCCCCTGGACTACGAGACCACCAAGGAGTACACCCTCCGTATCCGGGGCGCAGGATGGCGGCCGCCCGCCGCTCTCCAACGTGTCCGGCCTGGTGACCGTGCAGGTGCTGGACATCAATGACAACGCGCCCATCTTTGTCAGCACCCCCTTCCAGGCCACGGTGCTAGAGAGCGTCCCCCTGGGCTACCAGGTTCTCCACGTGCAGGCCATCGATGCGGACGCCGGCAATGCCCATCTAGAGTACCGCTTGGCTGGCGTGGGGCCCGGCTTTCCCTTCACCATCAACAATGGCACTGGTTGGATCTCCGTGGCCGCGAGCTGGACCGGGAGGAGGTGGACTTCTACAGCTGGGGTGGAGGCCCGAGACCATGGCGCGCCGGCGCTCACGGCCTCAGCCAGTGTCAGTGTGACCATTCTGGATGTGAACGACAACAATCCTGCCTTCACGCAGGCGGAGTACGCCCGTCGCGGCTCAACGAGGATGCCGCAGTGGGCACCAGCGTGGTGACGGTGTCGGCCGTGGACCGGAGCGCCCACAGCGTCATCACCTACCAGATCGCCAGTGGCAACACCCGCGAACCGCTTCTCCATCACCAGCCAGAGTGGCGGTGGGCTGGTGTCACTGGCGCTGCCGCTTGACTACAAGTTGGAGCGCCAGTATGTGCTGACCGTCACTGCCTCTGACGGCACACGCCAGGACACGGCCCAGGTGGTGGTGAACGTCACCGACGCCAACACCCACCGCCCGTCTTCCAGAGCTCCCACTACACGGTGAATGTGAATGAGGACCGCCGGCGGGCACCACCGTGGTGCTCATCAAGCGCCACCGATGAGGACAGCGGGCGAACGCCCGCATCACCTACTTCATGGAGGACAGCATCCCCCAGTTCCGCATCGGCGCTGACACGGGGCTGTCACCACGCAGGCGGAGCTGGACTACGGGGACCAGGTGTCCTACACGTTGGCCATCACTGCCCGGGACAACGGCATCCCCCAGAAGTCCGACACCACATACCTGGAGATCCTGGTGAACGAGCGTGAACGACAAGCGCGCCCCAGTTCCTGCGGGACTCCTACCAGGGCAGTGTCTACGAGGACGTGCCCCGTTCACCAGCGTCCTGCAGATCTCCGCCACTGACCGGGACTCAGGCCTCAATGGCCGGGTCTTCTACACCTTTCAGGGAGGCGATGATGGGGACGGCGACTTCATTGTGGAGTCCACGTCGGGCATTAGTGCGGGCGCTGCGCAGGCTGGACCGGGAGAATGTGGCGCGAGCACGTGCTGCGGGCCTACGCCGTGGACAAGGGCATGCCCCTGCCCGCACACCTGTGGACGTGGCGGTCGCTGTGCTGGATGTCAACGACAACCCGCCCGTCTTCGAGCAGGATGAGTTTGATGTCTTCGTGGAAGAAAACAGCCCCATCGGGCTGGCCGTGGGCCCGGTGACGGCCACTGACCCGACGAGGGCACCAATGCCCAGATCATGTACCAGATCGTGGAGGGCAACATCCCCGAGGTCTTCCAGCTGGACATCTTCTCGGGGAGCTGACCGCCCTGGTGGACCTGGACTATGAGGACCGGCCCGAGTATCGCGTCCTGGTGGTCCAGGCCACGTCGGCGCCTCTGGTGAGCGCGTGCCACCGTCCCATGTGCGCCTGCTTGACCGAAATGATAATCCCCCCCGGCTGGGCAACTTCGAGATTCTCTTCAACAACTATGTCACCAACCGCTCCAGCAGTTTCCCCAGTGGCGCCATCGGCCGTGCCTGCCCATGACCCTGACGTCTCCGATAGCCTCACCTACAGCTTCGGGCGGGGCAACGAAGCTGAGCCTGGTGCTGCTCAACGCGTCCACGGGTGAGCTGCGGCTGAGCCGGGCCCTGGACAACAACCGGCCGCTGGAGGCCATCATGAGCGTCCTGGTGTCCGGTAAGGAAGGCGGGCGGCCGGCTTTTGGGGGGCAGCGTCTGGACAACTGCTCACCCCACCTCTGCCTGCCGCCTGGCAGCAGAGGTCAAGGGGCAGGGTGCAGCCTGGGGAGCAGATCCGGGTCGCCCTGCCTGCCAGCCTGTGGTGGTGAGGGAGTGTGCCATGCTAAGCCTGCCAAGAATGGTGGGAAAAGCACGTGGACTCCTGTGGGTGCCGGGGAGCTGGGGAGGGTGGGGAAGGCCATCACCTTTGAGCACTAAAGGGTGTTCCTCTGAGCTCATGGCTGGAAATACAGGGTTTTAGGGGTCAGAACCGTGCACGCAGGCCCCCGAGGGCCCCATCTGGCCCCAAAGTAGCTGAGGGCTTACTTTGTTTTTCTTTAAAATTTTTATTGTATACCACTGTGAGAGATACAGTTGCAAGTGTTCATATTAGGGTTTCAGTCATACAGTGTTCCAGCACCCATCCCTCCACCAGTGCCCATTTCCCTCCACCAATGTCCCCTGATTTCTCCCCTCCCCAGCCTGTGTCTATGGCAGGCAATTTTTACTTCTCTCTCTCTCTCTCTCTCTCTCTCTCTCTCTCTCTCTCTCTCTCTCTCTCTCTCTCTCCCTTCTTTTACATACTGTGGCTTGCAATACAAACAGAGGTTATCATGTATATCCTTTTGCCTGCTTTCAGTGCTCAGTTCTATGCTGGTATTATCATTTACAATAATTATTAGTACACTGTTCCTTTCTCTGTATTGCCTAACCTCTGACTCCCACACATTTGCAGTAGGTTCTACCCACTGACCAGACCTCCTGGTCCATGTTTGTCTGGCCTTTGGATATTGGTATCATGCTATTTTTTTCATATCCCGAGGGTTACTTTGTCATACTTTCCCCTCTAAGCAGAGAGAGCCTTGCCTGCCCCCCCCCCCCCCACAGCACCCACAGCAAGACAAGCCCAGCTCATTGTCTCTGTCCAAACAGACCCAGCCAGAGGCCAGACTAAAGTTTGGGTTCAGCCTAGGGGGAGAGGCTGCAGCTGAATCTGGGGCCTGCTGAGAGCCCCCGGGGGCCCCCATGACTCACTCACAGGAGGCCAGGCCCTCCTGGGTGACTAGAACTCAGGGATTGGGGCGCGGGGACTTAAAGAGGAGAGTCCCAGGGCGCGGGAGCCTGGCGGACACCCAGGCGGGCATTCCTGCTGCCCGGCCAAGCGCTCAGCCTGCGCCATGCGGTCTGTGGCGAGTGAGGGCCAGAAGCAGGGAGGCCTCCCCCACCCCCGCCCTGGAATCAGCAGAGCCCCTTCCCCACTGCCTGGGAACGGGGGACTCTGGGGCTGGCCCTGGGGAGGGGTCCGGCTCCCCCCCACCGCTTGGGCTTTCAGACTCCGCCTGCGGGGGCAGCCAGGGCAGCCGAGTGTGGGGTGGGGGGGTGGGTGGGTGAGGGGTGCCCGAGAGGCCTGGCACTGCTCCAGCCCCTCCCGGCTCCACTCCCGCCCCCCCTCCCTCCCCCGTGCAGATGCTCCCCACACCCAGTGGATGCGACAGGCTCGGTGCTTCTTGGTGCTTCCATTTCCTCTGCAGCTACAGGAAGTGGACAGCTGAGACCCTACCCCACTTCCCTTTTTCTGTGCTGGGAGAGGGACACGCCGGGGGGGGGACCTCCCGCGCCCCCTGCCTGCCCTGCGGATATGTACAGCCTCTGAGCCATGGGGAGAGGGAAGGGTCCTGCCCAGTTGCAGACTCCCACCCAGACCAGACCTGGGCTCCCGCAAATGGAGGGGCCCCCCCCAGCCCGAATCCCAGCCTCTCCCTCAGCCCCGACCCTCAGCGGCGGTCACCACGGCAACCCCAAAGTTCAGGGAGGCTGGGGTGAGGGAGCTGACCCCACCGCCCCTTTGTTTTCCCCCCCTTGTTCTTTGTCTGTCTTTGGTCCCGACCTCTGTGTAGGGAGGCCTCCACACTGGCCGCTCCATTGTCCACTCCCCCGAGCCGGGGGTGGCTGTCCTCGCCAGCACGGCTCTCTCTTGTCCGACCTTTGTCTCTCCCGCTTTGGTGCCCCTGTGACTTTGCCCCCCTCTCGTTCCCTGTGGCCACAGCTGTCCCCACAGGGAGCGCTCCCCAAGTTTTTTGAGTCCTGCTTGCCTCTTCCTCTCTTTGCGGGGACACACAGGCTCCCCCGTCCACCGCCTGGTCAGCCCCAGAGTGGCAGAGTTTATACCCCTGCGGCACAACCGGGTTTGGAGAGTGGTGCTGCGGCGGTTTCCTGGGGGCTCCCCCTGCTCCCCGTCCTGTCCAGCAGCCACACGTACCCCACCCCATTTCCCACCACCGCACACCTGAGGGTGCCCTGGGTCAAGGCAAGAGCGAGGGAACAAAGAGGAAGGAGAGAGCAGTGGCCGGCAGACTGGGGGGTGGGAACCATAGTGGAGGGCAGGTGGCCACAGATGGTGGGCCAGATGGGCAGCACGGGGTGAGGGGCACGGGGGAGTAGGAGGCGAGGAGGGGCCGTCCAGAGCAGTGCAGGTCCAAGGCGGATGGGCAAGGGGGCTTCTGCTCACTGGCCTGCCCCCAGCCTTAGCTGTTGGTTGCCCCCTGCTGGACCCTCCTGGATGGCTTCTGCCTCCGGGCTTCAGCAGTGACTCCTGGGCCCAGGCCTGGGTGTCCACGAGTGCAGTCTGTAGCCAACTCTGTATCTAGGGGCCCGGAAGGGGCATCGGAGGGGGTGTCCGGGAGATGGAGGGATGGTAGGACCTGAGGTCATCAGACGAGGAAGGCTCCGGAGAGGAGGTGAGCCTAGGGCAGGTCGTAAACGTCCAAGGGTGGCCGGCTGGCATCAGGGGAGAGTTGGGAGCAGCAGCCTGTCGAGTAGCTTCCAGACTAGAGTGGGCGGAGCAGGCCTGGGTGAGGGCAGGCCGGCCAGGCAGGCTCAGTGGTGAGGCCTGGAGGGTGGGGTGCCGCGGGCAGAGGGCAGTCGCCTGCAGCCTCTCAGACTCCAGGTGGAGTCAGCCCCTGACTGCACTCCGGGAAGGCCCGGAAGCGGAACGGAGGGCTGGAGAGATAGGATGGAGTGTAGGGGACATCACCTTGCATCACCGCACCCCAGCCTTCAGGGAGGGGCCCCAGTTTGGGAGGCCACCCTCACCCCCCCGTAACAAAAGCGGCATCCAGTTCCCAGGTGGCCTCCCACTGGCCGCTCGGGTCTGGGCTCTGTGCACCTGGAGCCCCTCCGGCCACGTTTACTTAATCTACTTATTTATTTGGGAGGGGCGCACCCAGCCGCACTCAGCAGTCACTCCTGATTCTGTGCTCAGCAGACCCTATTGGGTGCTGCGTCTTCTGAACCCGGGTCTGTCCCCTGGGCCGTCCCTCCGTCCCGGGGGCTGAGGTTGGCTGGAAGCCAGACTGGCTGGCTTCTCGCCGGCAGCCTCATGCTGACTGGACATGTACCCTGTAGGGGACAACACTAAATAAAAAACAAGTTGTCGCAGTTCTGCCTTCCCTGGGCCTCCACTTTGATGGCGGCACTGGGTCAGCTGCCTTCCCTGTCTGGGTGGCGTGAGCCACCGTGGCTTTTATAAGTGGGTGTGTGGTCTGGGGGTGTGGCAGGCATTGGTAATGGTGGGGTGCTCAGGGCATGCTAAAGGCCCTATCAGCAGAGGCTGTCATCCTGGGGGGGGGGGGCTCAGTACCATCTCAGGCTGCCCAGGCCCGGCCCTACCCCCACAGGTAAGGTGGCTCAGCTGGATTTCCCCGGGGGGGGGGCCCCCCAGGCTCCTCTCTCCCTCCCTGCAGCCCAGAGAATCAGGCGGGAAGAATGCTTTGTGTGGGCTGTTGCCATGGGGACAGCAGGCCTGCACCCCAGCAGCCAGGGGGTGGCCTGCTTCATCCTAACTCCCAGGGCAGCTGGGGAGGGGGCAGAGTGATAGTGTGGGCGCAGAGAGGTGATGTTCCTGGCAAGGGGCAGGCAGGAGGGTCATTTTTCTGGGTCTCGTGCCAAGAGACAGACAGACAGGACAAGGGGAAAGGGCCCCGGCAAAGGACACCTCTGGAAAGTGTGTGGTTTGTGTCCCAGGAGAAGCTCTGGAAAAGCCTGCAGAGAGGACGGGAGGCCCAGTCCCTAGGGCCTGCACTGGGAAGTTGGGGGCACTGGTGCCTCAGGGAATGGATGACTTGCCCCTTTCAGCCAATTAGAACCAGGTGCCTCATCTTGGCCATGCCCGGCCCGTTGGCCACAGAGCAATGCAGGACCGTACGGCGCTGACCCCTGCTGCTTCCCCCCTGCAGACGGCGTGCACAGCGTGACCGCCCAGTGCGCCGCTCGGCGTCACCATCATCACGGACGAGATGCTCACGCACAGCATCACGCTGCGCCTGGAGGACATGTCACCCGAGCGCTTCCCTGTCGCTGCTGGGCCTCTTCATCCAGGCGGTGGCGCCACGCTGGCCACGCCCCGACCACGTGGTGGTCTTCAACGTGCAACGGGACACGGACGCGCCGGGCGGCCACATCCTCAACGTGAGCCTGTCTGTGGGTCAGCCGGGCCCTGGGGCGGGCCGCCCTTCCTGCCCTCCGAAGACCTGCAGGAGCGCCTCTACCTCAACCGCAGCCTGCTCACGGCCATCTCCGGCCCAGCGCGTGCTGCCCTTCGGGACGACAACATCTGCCTGCGCGAGCCCCTGCGAGAACTACATGCGCTGCGTGTCCGTGCTGCGCTTCGACTCCTCGGCGCCCTTCATCGCCTCCTCCTCCGTGCTCTTCCGGCCCATCCACCCGGGGGTGGCGGCCTGCGCTGCCGCTGCCCGCCGGGCTTCACGGGCGACTACTGCGAGACCGAGGTGGACCTGTGCTACTCCCGGCCCTGCGGGCCCACGGCCGCTGCCGCAGCCGCGAGGGCGGCTACACCTGCCTGTGCCACGGCGGCACACCGGTGAGCTCCCGGGGGCAGGCGAGGGAGCCCTGGGGTCCCCTGGGGTCCCTTCCATTAGCCCCATCTGCTCTCTGCAGACTGATATCAGGAGGAAGGTGCAGTGGGGAGCTCTGCTTCTCTCAGGCTCAGCACTGGCCCCCTCTAGAGTCACAAGCCCACTTGGGTTGTGCCCCCACATAACCAGTTAGGAGAGAGAGGACTTGGGGCGAATGGCAGCCTCTGGATGCCTCCTTCCCATTTAAAACTGGAGGCATTGGCTCTACCCAAACATATCAAGAGCTGGGGGCTAGAGCGATGATACAGTGGGTTGCCTTGCCTGGCCGACCTTGGTTCAATCCCCAGCGTCCTATATGGTTGCCCCCCCCCGCCCCAGAGTACTCTGAATAGTTCCTGAGTGCAGAGCCAGGAGTAACCCCTGAGCAACCCCTGAGCATCGCTGGGCATGACCCAAAAAGCCTAAAAAGCGAAACGAACAACAGAAACATACGAGGAGCTGGCCAGAGAGCAGGGGGAAGGTTGCCAGCCTCTTATGTAGCTGCTCCTGGTTCAGTCCCTGGACTCCGGTAGCCCCTGAGCACCCCCAGGAGTGGCCTCTGAGTTTCTGTAGCCCAGCAGCTCTCCAGAACCCTCCCTACTCCATCCGAAACACCCTGACCAGTGGGAAGTGTTGCCTAGAACTTAAGGGTGACTGAGACGGGTGAGTCGCTCCCTTGGCTTGATTAGGGGTGAGGCTGAGTCCCCCACCTTTCACGGAGCCAATTCCCTTTTCCATTTAAAAAAAATTGGGGGCGGAGTGATAGTCCAGCGGTAGGGTATTTGCCTTGCACGCAGCCAACCTAGGTTCAATCCCCGGCATCCCATATGGTCCCCCGAGCACCGCCAGGAGTAATTCCTGAGTGCAGAGCCAGGAGTAACCCCCTGAGCATTTCCAGGTGTGACCCCCCAAAATTTTTGGGGTCACAGCAGTGCTCAGGGGGTTCCCAGCTCAGTGCTCAGGAGGCCTCGTGGTGCCAGGGATGGAACCCACGCCTTCTGCATACACAGCAGGCACGAAGTTTCTTTTCCCTACGTGAGCTGAGCAGAGCTGGGCGGGAGCAGGGGGGGCAGGGCTGGGCTGTTCAAGGACATCCCCACACCTGCCCAGATGCTGATAAAGGCGGGGGCCGACCCAGAGGCCTCCCTGGTGGCCTGTGATATGTCCTCCCCCTGCCTCTCCTCAGGGTGCTCCTTACTCCTGTGCACTCTTGCAGGTGCTCCCCCTTCTCCCACCTCCCTGCCCCCAGTTCCAAGCATCCCATGGGCTCTGCAGCAGCGTGGGCTGTGACCTTCCCTCCCAGCCGCATCTGCCCCTCTGCTCTCCCAGAACTTGCCAGACTTGACTTCTCCTGAGGGAAGGGAGAGGGAGTCTTTGTCCACAAGGATGGGGAGGGGCGCTTAGAGTCTGCGAACAACGGTTTCCATGGAGACCGCCAGTCACTGGGCCCAGGAGCTGAGAACCTATCTCCAGAATCTGGAAGGGGGTGGGGAGAAGGGGCGCATTTCCCCAGCTCCCACACTGAGCCCCTTCCTGGTTCTCACCCAGGGCTCTGCCCCGCCACTCTCAGCTTTGTCGGCGGGCAGGGGTCCCCACGCTGCCCCTCCCTCACTGACAGATCCAAGTGGAAGCCAGGCCTCCTCCCAGGGAGGAGCAGATCACAGATGACAAACACCAGTGGGGGCCAGTGCACCCCAGCGGCTTTGCAAGCCTAGTTCTGACAGGGCCCGAGTGTTTGGGAGCAGCTCTGAGACTGAGGGTCAGTGGGGCCCAGCTTTCATGGCTGTTAGACCAGAGGGCACGCGACAGGAGGGAGGTCTGGGGTCTGGGGTGGTGGCTGCTCCCCCTCCCGACACTCGCCTGTCTTTCCTGTTGCCCAGGCGAGCACTGTGAGGTGAGTGCCCGCTCCGGCCGCTGCACCCCCGGGGTCTGTAAGAACGGGGGCACCTGCGCCAACCTGCTAGTGGGCGGCTTCCGGTGTGCCTGCCCGCCCGGAGACTTCGAGAAGCCGTACTGCGCAGTGACCACCCGCAGCTTCCCGGCCCGCTCCTTCGTCACCTTCCGGGGCCTGCGCCAGCGCCTCCACTTCACCCTGGCACTCGTGAGTGGTGGGGCGGGGGGCTCCTGCTCCGAGCAGCTCGGCTGTGAAGGTGCCTGTTGCCGGTAGGGCTGGGTGGGCACCTGGAGCCCAGCGTCAGCCGCCTTTCAGCCGCCCAGGGGGCCTGTTGCTACGTCACCCCTGGCCCCCCAGGTTCTCCAACGGTCCTCCCTCAAGACTGAGGAGGCGGCCCTGCATGGGGGCCCTGGGGTGGGGGTGGCATGGGTGCTGACTCGGGGTGGGTGCCCCACTCCCAGGTTTGCCACCAAGGCTCGGGACGGGCTGCTGCTGTACAACGGGCGCTTCAATGAGAAGCACGA
This sequence comes from Cryptotis parvus, assembly GCA_021461705.1. NCBI lineage: Eukaryota > Metazoa > Chordata > Mammalia > Eulipotyphla > Soricidae > Cryptotis > Cryptotis parvus. Next base: position 4,188 of record JAJIBD010013658.1, on the reverse strand, counting down.
CTTCGTGGCGCTCGAGGTGATCCAGGAGCAGGTCCAGCTCACCTTCTTCGGCAGGTGAGCCCAGCCCCCTGCACCCCTGCCCCTCCTGCCCTCATCCCCTCCCCTGCCCGCCCCTCCCCTGGGGTCCCACCTCACTCGAGACGTTCTTCCCCAGGGGAGTCCACCACCACTGTGTCCCCCTTTGTACCCGAGGGGTCAGTGATGGCCAGTGGCACACGGTACAGCTCAAGTACTACAATAAGGTGGGTGCTGGGCAGGAGTGTTGGGAGGGGGTGGGACACCCCCTTCTCTGGGGTGGTCTTAGGGCTGCTTTAGGCAGGCAGACACGGGGATAGGTGTTGAGGGGCTCTTTCAGGGCAAGTGTGAGGAGGGTCAGTTCTGACCGCGTGCCCACTACCTTTCGAATGCTCTGCCTTCCCTGTCCATAGCCCCTGCTGGCGCCAGACCGGGCTCCCTCAGGGCCCCTCCGAGCAGAAGGTGGCCGTGGTGACCGTGGATGGCTGTGACTCGGGGGTGGCTCTGCGGTTTGGAGCTTCCCTGGGCAACTACTCCTGCGCTGCCCAGGGCACCCAAGGCGGCAGCAAGAAGTGAGTGGGCTCGGGGGGGGCAGAGGCAAAGGCCCAGAGAGTGGGCTGGGGGTGTCCGCCCCACCAAGCTCATCCCTCTGAGGGCGTGGTGCAGGGAGGAGGCTGGGGAGGGAGTTCCCAGTCGGTACGTTAGCGCCCCTGAGGCTGGGGGTGCCGCAGCGTGAGCAGCTTGGCTTAGGGGAGCCTCCCCTGCCCCCTCCACCCCCGCATGGCTTTGAGGCCCCCTAGTCTGCCCAGCCTTTCCCCACCTGGTGGCCTCTGTCGCTTTCCCTCATGTCTCCACCATGGGTGTTGCCCCCAGGTCTCTGGACCTGACAGGGCCCTTGCTGCTGGGCGGGGTGCCTGACCTGCCTGAGAGTTTCCCGTGCGCACGAGGCACTTTGTGGGGTGCATGAGGAACCTGCAGGTGGACAGCCGGCACGTGGACATGGCCGACTTCATCGCCAACAACGGCACCGAACCGGGTATGGGAGAGGGCCGGCACTGGCGGGGCAGGGCAGGGGTCTCAGGACACCTGGTGCCTTTGCCTGATCCCCCTCTGCGCCCGCTCTAGGATGCCCTGCCAAGAAGAACGTGTGCGACAGCAACTCCTGCCACAACGGGGGCACGTGTGTGAACCAGTGGGACGCCTTCAGCTGCCAGTGCCCCCTGGGCTTCAAAGGAGCTGTGCCCAGGGTAGGAGGCGCCGACAGCGGCCAGGAGCACGAAGCGGGGCCGGGCGGGCGCGGGGCGGTGGGTGGAGAACGTGGTCCGGGCAGGAGCAGGGGGAGCACGGACACAAAGGGCCCAGTCAGAGGCAGGCCTGGGCACAGTGTGGGCGGGGCTCCGCGCCAGGTAAAGGCCCAGGTGCAGCGCCCGGCCTCCTGGGGGAACCCCCCTCCGAGCATGCATCGCCTCCCCTCGCCCCGCTCAGTCCCCCCATCTCCGGATTCCCAGAAATGGCCAACCCTCAACGCTTCTTGGGCAACAGCCTCGTGGCCTGGCACGGTCTCTCGCTGCCCATCTCCCAGCCCTGGCACCTCAGCCTCATGTTCCGCACGCGCCAGGCCAATGGTGTTCTGCTGCAGGCCGTCACCAGGGGGCGCAGCACCATCACGCTGCAGGTGCGGCGGGGCGGCGAGGGCGGGTGAGGGGCGTGGGCCCAGCGGGGCGTAGGGGCGGGGCAGTGAATTGGGCGGGGCTTTGTGGGGCGTAAAGCGAGGGAGGATAGGGGCGGGGCTCTACGGGGCGTGGTTGTGGGCGGGGCGAGGGCGGGTGAGGGGGCGTGGGCGCGCGGGGGCGTAGGGCGGCAGCTGAATTGGGCGTGGCTTTGTGGGGCGTATCGAGGAGGGATAGGGGCGGGGCTATAGGGGGCGTGGTTGTGGGCGGGGCGGGGCGGGGCGGGGCAGTCCCTGGGAGTATGAGTCGCGCTGGGCTGGCCCTTCGGATTCCTGGGAACGTTTCTGGGATGCGGCGCCTCCGCTCTGTGTGGCGGGCCTCTGATGCCATCTATCGGGGCTTTAGGAAAATAATGCCTCTCTCTGGTTGCCGCTGACCACAGTGGGATGGAGGGATGGGTGTGGTGGTCCTGAAGGAGACTGTAGGCTGCACAAAGGGTGCCCCCCTCAGCCTGCCCACTTCTGTTTTCCTCCGGTCTCAGCTGCGGGAGGGCCACGGTGCTGAGCGTGGAGGGCACGGGGCTCCAGGCCTCATCTCTGCGTCTGGACACCGCCGGGCCAACGACGGCGACTGGCACCACGCGCAGCTGGCCCTGGGAGCCAGCGGAGGCCCGGGTCACGCCATCTTATCCTTCGACTATGGGCAGCAGCGGGCCGAGGGCAACCTGGGGCCGCGGCTGCACGGCTGCATCTGAGCAACATCACGGTGGGCGGAGTGCCTGGGGCAGCGGGCGGGGTGGCCCGAGGCTTCCGGGGGCTGCATGCAGGGTGAGTGCCCCGAGCAGGGGAGGAGCCACCTCCTGCAGGCCCAACCCACCCCAACGCCGCCCTTTCCTCTCCCAGGGTGTGCGGGTCACGGAGACCCGGAGGGTGCCAGCAATCTGGACCCCGGGCGAGGGGAGAGCACCAACGTGGAGCCCGGCTGCAGCCTGCCAGACCCCTGTGACTCCAGCCCATGCCCTGCCAACAGCTTCTGCAGCGACGACTGGGACAGTTACTCCTGCAGCTGTGACCCAGGTGCACTGCTGACCAGGGAAAGGGGAGGCAGGTCAGCAGGGGCCCCTCTGACCCCGCCCCCCGCTGCTCAGGTTACTATGGTGACAACTGCACAAACGTGTGTGACCTGAACCCATGTGAGCACCAGTCCATCTGCACCCAAAGGCCAGCGCCCTGCATGGCTATACCTACGCGAGTGTCCCCAAATTACCTGGGACCCTACTGTGAGACCAGGTGAGCAGGCAAGGGCCAGGAGTGACCCTCTCTGGTGTGTTCCTCTGAGCCCCGAGGGCCATGCTCTGGGGTCAGGCTGGGGAGTGAGGCCCTAGAGGCAGAAGGGACCACATACTGGAGTCAGGCTGGCCAGGGGATGCTGGAGGGGGGGCCATGCCCGGGGTGCTGGGAGCAGAGAGGCACTCATGCCTCCCGGGCTCCTCTCTCTGCAGGATTGACCAGCCTTGCTCATGAGGCTGGTGGGGGCACCCCACCTGTGGCCCCTGCAACTGTGATGCTAGCAAAGGCTTTGACCCCGACTGCAACAAGACCAGCGGCGAGTGTCACTGCAAGGTGCCAACCCCTCCCCACGCACGCACACACACACTGGACAACCCGATGGCCAGCTGGGGGGGACACGGAGAGAGCCCTGGCCAGCCCAGGGCTGAAGGCCACACAGGCAGCTGTATCCTTCCTTATACTCGCGGGGCACCCTGGGCACCTCAACTCCAAGTCTAGATCAGCTGGAAAATGTTTGTTTCTGCTTCTGGGCCACACCCAGCGCAGCGGTGCTCAGGGCTGCTCCCAGCCTCGGGGTTGCTATCAGTGTGCGCTGTGGGGGTGGCGGACCCTACAATGCTGGGATCGCACTGGGGCCTCCTCGCTCAGAGCACCAAGCTGTCTCCCTGTCCCATTGTGGGATGTCTTCCCCATGCTCCTCCGAGAGGGGCCCCCAGTGGGAAGTCATCCAGGCAGGTGCAGGGAGGGGGCCTGAGTCCATGACCCAGTCCTCCTGCCCAGGAGAACCACTATCGCCCCCTGGAAGCCCCACCTGCCTCCTGTGTGACTGCTACCCCACGGGCTCTCTGTCCCGGAGTGTGTGACCCTGAAGACGGCCAGTGCCCCTGCAAGCCGGGCGCCATCGGGCGCCAGTGTGACCGCTGTGACAACCCGTTTGCCGAGGTCACCACCAACGGCTGTGAAGGTGGGGGGGCTCCCGACAGGGGTCCTCCCCGCCGAGCGCCTGGTCTCGGCAGTAGGGCTCCCCAACAGGGGTCCCCCCTCCGAGCGCCTGGTCTCGGGGCAGTAGGGCTCCCAACAGGGGTCCTCCCCGCCGAGCGCCTGGTCTCGGGGCAGTAGGGCTCCTCAACAGGGGTCCTCCCCCACCGAGCGCCTGGTCTCTGGGGCAGTAGGGTCACCCGACAGGGGTCCTCCCCGCCGAGCGCCTGGTCTCG
>JAJIBD010013657.1:0-36865 GCA_021461705.1 Cryptotis parvus | reverse complement strand
TGATGGGAAACATGTTTGCTAACTCTGCAGCACTTCCCAGCTAACACCCATTTTCTGTTTGTATGTAGTCTTTTATGGTCATATCTGTTTGGGCTCAGAGATCACTCCAATAGTCTGAGGCCATATGGTGTCAGGGAAGAGCCCAGCCTCCTGCAGACAGTGCGCGGGATGAGCACACTGAGCTCTGTCTCCAGGCCCGAGTCTTCCATCTTACTGAGAAAAAACTTCTCCAGTACACTGTGGGTGGGTCATAAACAAAAAGGCTGGAATATTAAGAACAAGAGCCTAAAGAATAGGAAAGCAAATGTGAAGAAACAATTTTAAAAAAGCATCTTGGTGCCGGAGCGATAGCCCAGCAGGTAGGGCGTTTGCCTTGCACACAGCCGGCCTGTGCTGGCCCGGGTTCGATCCCCGGCATCCCATACGGTCCCCTGAGCACGGCCAGGAGTAATTCCCGAGTGCAGAGCCAGGAGTAACTCCTGAGCGCCAGGTGTGACCCAAAAAGCAGCAAATAAACAAATAAATAAATGAAAAAATAAATAAGCACCAGTGAGAACTTTCCAGAGTTGACGATTACAGGTACTGAGATCCAAGAGGCCCAAGGGGGTCCCAGTGAAAACAGACCCAGTTAAGAAAACTCCAAGACACTTCATACTGAAAATGAAAAAATCCAAACATAGAGTCAGAATATTGAAGATCAAAAAAAGGAACTTAAGGAATTGGAGCAACAGTGTAGAGGGTAGGGACAATTTCACACAGCTGACTGGGTTCAATCCCCAGGAAAGCGCATAGGATGCTCAGCAGACCTATCAAATGAGACTCCTCAGGGGCCGGAGTGATAGCACAGCAGGTAGGGCATTTGATATACAGCATCCCATCCCATAGGAGCACTGCCAGGAGTAATTCCTGAGTGCAGAGCCAGGAGTAACCACGAAGCATTGCTGGGTATGACCCAAAGAGAACAAAAAAAAAAAAAAAGAAAAGAAAAAGACTCTACAAGTCAAAAGAACATGGAAAGGTACAACAGTACAAAAACTCAATGAACTGCAAACATCACCAAGAACCCACTAGATCACCATTCAGATCTGAATGGTGATTTGAATAGCTCAGAAAATTCAAAGCCTCAAAACCAGCTTTGCAAGAAGCACTAAAAGAGTTTCTTTAAAGGACAGGAGATACTTCCCATCCCATGGTACTGAATATAGTATTCACTAATGTTGCATATGGGTGTCCTATACTAGATTAGGAAAGGTTAAAAACATACAGCAATAGGGGCTAGAACAGTAGTACAGCAGGCGGGGTGTTTGCCTTGCACACTGCCGACCTGGGTTCAATTCCCAGCATCCCATATGTACCCTCCAAGCACCACCAGGAGTAATTCCTGAGTGTAAAGCCAGGAGTAACCCCTGAGCATCACCAGATGTGACCCCCCAAAAAAAAAAAACCCCATATAGCAATTAATTATCATAAATGAACTTTTACTGATTTATTTTCTAATAATTCTACTTGCCGTTCTTTTACTTTTTTTGGACAGAGCAATATGAAATAAATTTGTTGTATGCTTGCTAAGGGAGAAAGCAAAGAAGCCTCACTTATGATAGGAAAAATATGATTACCACAATAAGGGTTAAGTACAAAATAAAATTTAATGCAGAATGTTTTAGATGCAGGTGTTGAAAACTTATTATTATGTACATGGGGATAAGTAGTGCGCTATGCTATGTTAAATGATTTAAATTTTCTTATTTACATAGATTAAAATCATACAGCAATCATTCACAAATTGACTTTTGTTGATTTCTCTTCTGATAATTTCATTTGCCATTTCTTTAAGTTTTATTAATAAGCAATATGAAGTTTATTATATTCCTGCCAAGGGGGTAGGCTGGGAGATGGCAGGGATCCTGGGGACACTGGAGGTGGGATTGGCGCTGCAACACTGTATGCCTGAAACAATTATATTATAAACAGCTTTGTAAATCATGGTATCTTAACAAAATAAATAAAATACCCCCAAAAAACACATACAAAAAATCCCCAAGACAATGACTCTTATCTAATGCACTTTCCATTTCCTTGGACAATTCACAGACGCTAAGAATACATTCCAAAACTCAGGGGTACTATAGGAAGGGCGCTTACCTTGCATGTAGCTGACCCAGGTTCAATACCTGGCACCCCATATGTTCCCCAAGCCCACTAAGAGTGATCCCTGAGAGCAGAACCAGGAATCAGACCTGAGCACAGCCGGGGTGACCCAAAAAAATCAAAAGCAACCAAAACAAAACAAAATAAATTCCAAGACTCTTTCATGTGCATCCATAATATATAAATGCAATCCAATGAGAGTATGAAAAAAGACCCAGATATTTTGGAAAAAAAACACCAAAATGTATACTTCTGGGTACCCCCCACAGGCTATTCCTCTAAACACAGTAAAAATTTATGGTAAATTTTCCCAGGCTCTGCTATAGGTATTAACACGCTGCCACCCCAGGACACTCTCCTAAAGCCAATGTGATGCTGGGGCCGGAGGCGATAGCCCAGCGGGTAGGGCGTTTGCCTTGCAGGTGGCTGGCCCATGACGGCCTGGGTTCGATCCACGGCATCCCATGTGGTCCCCGAGCACCGCCAGGAGTGGTTCCTGAATGCAGAGCCAGGAGAAACCCCTGAGCATTGCTGGGTATGACCCAAAAAGCAAAAAAAAAAAAAAAAGCCAATGTGATGGTATCCCTAGGTAATGAGGGTGAAGTCCTATCTGTATTTGAGTCTATAAGAGGGTGCACTGAGCCCGCACCTTACCCCATAAGGTCTGCATGTATAAGTGCAGAGGACCAGGCTGGCACCCCATCTGTGGCTCTAGTCTCCCTCACTGGAAGAAAGAAACTGTTGTAGGCCACAGGGTCAGTGGCATTTTGTTACAGTAGTCTGAACTGTATGGACCTGTCAGAATTGAAAATTAACACAGTAACATCAACATGCCTCAAATTCCTGTACCATCTCACAAGTTACTGCATCAGAAAGCCCTTTCCCTAAGAATTATACTGACCATTTGCGATACTGCATCTTGAAGTCATGAGCCAGCAAATGTCCGGAAACAGAAGTCATTATCATGGTAATGTTCTGAATGATAACAAAACTCAAGTTAGTCTTTTAGTAACTGTATTTTTCAAAATCAAGTAAGAGAGGGACTTACATTAATACAAAATAATATGGCTGTTGGGGTATGGGAAGGGGAGGGAGGAATCTTTAGAAGGAACACAGAGGGTTTAGTGTAGGCTGGGAGGCTGGGGCCACACCCAGCAGTACTCAGTGCTTATTCCTGGTTCTGTACTCAGGGATCTCACCTGGAAGGTTCAAGGACCATAAGCAGTGCCAGAGGGCAATTCGCTGACAACCTAGCAAGGAAAGCATCTTAACCCCTGGACTTTCTCTTCAGCCATTGGGGATTTTAAGGGCAGTGAAAATTTGTGTGATATCATAATGGATGTCATTACACATCTACCCAAACCAGAAAAGGACACCACCACCAAGAGTGGAAGCTAGAGCTGCCCTGGGGCAACCAGCCATAGTATGCAATCTCAAATGTGGCTGGGGAAGCTGGAACTCGGCTCTCCCCAGGCTCAGCTGACCATGGGACTCCCAGGAGGACAGATGGATTTTGGGAGTGGGCCCATCACCTCTGGGGGTCCCGGAAGCAGTCGGATGAGACTCGCCCACCACATTAGCTGCCACCTTCGCTGTCCGGACGCTGGGATGCTAACTCAAGACCAGATTAACAGAGCAAAACCGGTTCGAGCCCAGGTAGGCAGCTCCCAGAAGCGGAATCACTGGGAACTTGTCAGATGGAGTCAGGGGTCGGCCCTTCCCTCCTCCATTTTGTCAAGCCTGGTGGCCCCACCCAGGACTGCCCTGGGGCCACCAGCCATAGCATGCAGTCTCAAACGCGGCTGGGAAGCTGGAACTCTGCTCTCCCCAGGCCCAGCTGACCATGGGGCTCCCAGGAGGACAGATGGGTTTTGGGAGTGGGCCTATCACCTCTGGGGGGTCCCGGAAGCAGCCGGATGAGACTCGCCCACCACACTAGCCGCCACCTTCGCTGTCCAGATGCTGACCATGAGGCCCCCTCAGCGGTTCATCAAACTAGTGGAAACAGTTATGTCCTTTAATGTACTGCATTCCACGATGTGTAGGAAATTTAGGAGGGAAGGAGAGATAGAGAGGAGAGAGAAAGGACATACAGAATCCACCAAGTAGTTGAGGTGTGGGAGGGGGAGGGAGGTGGGGACATTGGTGATGGGAAATGGGTTTGGGTGGAGGGATGGGTGTTGGAACACTGTAGAACCAAAACTCTACATGAGCATCTTGCAATTGTATGTCTAAAAATGGTGTAATAAAATTTGGGGGGGAAAATCAAGCGTGGAAGCTAATGTCCAGTATGGGCTCATAGAGACTGTGCTGCTGTAGGCTCATCAAGTGAAACAAGGCACCACTCAGTGGGAAATAACCACAGACGGACTGTGTGAGAGATGGGGAGTATATGACTTTAAATCTTCCTCTCAATTTTGTTTTTAACTTAAGCTTGACCTTCACAAGATAAATAAAGTAAGGTGCTGAGAGATAGTATAGTGGGTAAGTCACATGTCTTTCAAATAGACGACCCAGATTTGAGCTCTGGCACTCAATATTACAGTCCCCTGAGCAGAGCATCACCAGAATAATTCCTAAGTGCATAGCCAGGTGTAAGCCCTGCGCATCATTGGGGGGCCAGGCTACAGCAGGTAAGGCGTTTGCCTTACACGAGGTCAACCTGGGTTCAATCCCCAGGATGTGATGCGTTTCTGCACCTCCACGCTCTCCCCAGCCAGGAGTAATTCCAGAGCAAAGAACCAGAAGTAACCCCTGAGCATCACTGGCTATAGCCCAAACCACCCCCACCCCTAAAAAAAAAAAACACTAAACTTATTTTTTTTTAATTTTTTTTATTTTATTATTTATTTATTTTTTTGCTTTTTTGGGTCACATCCGGCAATGCTCAGGGGTTTCTCCTGGCTCTGCACTCAGGAACTACTCCTGGCGGTGCTCGGGGGACCATATGGGATGCCGGGATCGAACCCGGGCCGGCATGGGCCGGCCGTGTAAGGCCAACGCCCCACCCGCTGGGCTATCACTCCGGCCCCAACACTAAACTTATTAAAAGGAAAACCTAAGTGTATTAAAATAAAACCAGCTGACTGGTAAAAAATAAACATAACTTAGACGCAAAGGCCATAATAGTACAAGGGCCATTCAAATTCTAGAATCAAGAACTTTTTGTGTCATTTTAAATCTTGGACCTGGGGCTGAACCTGGCAGAGATTTTGGGGGCTACTTCTGGCTCAGTGCTCAGGGGACCACACAGTACTGGTGGCTGAAGCTGGAGTTACCACATGAAAAGCATACACCCTCTTGATCCATTTTCCCAGACTCATTTTAAATTTTCCCAAGTCACTGATATTGGCTTCTTTCTTATTTATAATAAGAAATACTGAGGGGCGTAGCCCGCGGGCGTTGCCTGCCGGCCGGCCGCCAGGTTCGTCCCGGTCCTAGGTCCCCGAGCACCGCCGGGTAATTCCGAGGCAGAGCAGGAAAACCCCTGGCCCGGGGTGACCCAAAAAAAAGAAATACTGAGATGGAAACCTATTTTATTAAAGGGATTTCCAGGGCCAAGGGATAAGGTTCTGTAAATAAAGTGCCTGCCTTACAGGTGTGGACGTCAAGAATTAAATCCCTAGTACAATGCCAAGTGTAAGCCCCACATCAGAAATGAACTATTTTCAACACACCAAGATCGGAAGAGGTGCATAAGATCAGAGGGGCGGGGGAGGGGGAGAAGAAAAGAAAAGGGGCGGAGCGATAGCCCAGCAGGTAGGGTGTTTGCTTTGCATGTGGCTGGCCTGTGCCGGCCTGGGTCCAATCCCGGCATCCCATATAGTCCCCAAGCACCATCAGGAGTAATTCCTGAGTGCAGAGCCAGGAGAAACCACTGAGCATTGCTGGGTGTGACCCAAAAAAAAAAAAAAAAAAAAGATCAGAGAGGAGAATTTTTTTTTTTTTAAGTAAAAGACATCCACATAAATTATGAAATGGCTACACCTATAAACAAAGATCTTTAAGTTGTAACAACAGTTACTCTCAAAAAATCAACATGTTGGGGGCGGAGCAATAGCACAGCGGTAGGGCGTTTGCCTTGCATGCAGCCAACCTGGGTTTGATACCTGGTGTCCCACATGGTCCACCAAGCACCATCAGGAGCAACCCTGAGTGTCGCTGGGTGTGACCCAAAAAAGAAAAAAAAAAAGTTGGAACCATGTACACCTGAAATTCATAAATAACTTCAAAACTCACAGTACTTCAGTAAGTTGAAAGAAATCAAAGATATAATCTGCAATAACTAGCCTAATTTTTTGGTGGTGCCAGGAATGAAACCCATGACCTCACACAAGCATAAGACCTTTGAGCTACAATTCTTCTTGATTAATTATAAAACACTAGCAATTTAGAATGGACTTGTAGGGCCGATGTGTTAGTACAGCGGGTAGGGTGTTTGCTTTGCGTGCACCCTGAGTTCAATTTCTGGTATCCCATATGGTCCCCAGAGCACTGCCAGGAGCAATTCCTGAGTGTGGAGTCGGGTGTGACCCAAAAATGAAAAGAAAACAGAAAAAAATGGACTTGTAAATATGAGTTTTAGACATAACTAAAAGTTCAAGGTCAGCAAACCCAAATGAAGGCCACCAAGAAGGCCCAAAGGACTGGAGCAAATAAGGACCACCAAGGCGACACTGTAGGCACCCAGCACTTTCAGGAACAATGCCTGAGCTCTGTACGGGAAGATCCACAATCACTGGCTCTGGACCCAAACAAAAACAAAAAGTACACCAAGATGACCAGTGGGTCTGAGAGTACATTATCAGCTGAATGAGGAAAGCGCTACAATGCCTTACCTGGCCATAGAGGTGATATTCAAATTCATAGATCTTGTTGAATTTAGAAAGGCCTTCCCTCTGAAACAAAAGATAATTATTATATGAAATAACAATTCCTCATACTGCATATTGACCAAGCCAAGTCCTTTAAGTGAGAATGTTGAGAATGCAACTGTATTTGCAGATGAAAACTAGGCTCATTTACTAAGCGGTCTCGCAAGAGTTACAACTCATGGGTTGTGTGAATCTTTCAACATTTACTGTGAAGTAAGAGTGGTAGTATAGCAGGTTAGGGGCATTTGCTTTTGCATGCGGCCAACGTGAGTTCAATCCCTATCATCCCATTGGGTTCTCTGAGTCCCACCAAAAGTGATCCTTAGCGCAGGGCCAGAAGTCCTGAGCCCTGCTGATTGTGACTCAAATCTCAAAACACTTTACTTATTTATTTATTTTCTTTTTTGGGTCACACCCAGCAATGCTCAGGGGTTATTACTGGCTCTGCACTCAGGAATTACTCCTGGAGGTGCTCAGGGGACTATGGGATTGAACCAGGCATGCAAGGCAAACACCCTACCCTCTGGGCTTTCGCTCTGCCCCCCCCAAAACACTTTAACAGCTGTTTCACTAATAATAGCCTTTTGCTCCTGGAATCATCTGCCCAGGTAACACTATAAATACAAATATAACTTCCATTAATATCAATTGCTCATCTCAAATGATGCAGAAAAAGCATTTGATAAAAATTTAACACTCTTTGTTGACAGGATGCTCTGATGAAAACCCCAACAAGGGCAGGGGACTTAGTTCTGTGGTAAAACACTTCCCTTTCATGTTTGAAGTCCTGAATTCCATCCCCTGAACCACCAGAAAAAGAGAAAACCCAACTAATATTAAATGGTGAAAGACTGAAAGCTTTTCCTCCAAAATCAGGATGACGGGGGCGGAGCGATAGCCCAGCGGGTAGGGCGTTTGCCTTGCACCGGCCGGCCCATGCCGGCCCGGGTTCGATCCCCCGGCATCCCATATGGTCCCCTGAGCAACGCCAGGAGTAATTCCTGAGTGCAGAGCCAGGAGTAACCCCTGAGCATCGCGGGTGTGACCCCAAAAAAAAAAAAAAAAATCAGGATGACAAGGATGCACGTTTTCACCATTGCAAGCCAAGGTGCTAGTTTTCGCTAGAGCAATTAGACAAGAAAAAGCAAGAGACAAAACAAATTGGAAGGGCGCGCGGAGTGATAGCACACTGGGTAGGGCACACTACTACTACCCACTTGCACACTGCCAACCCAGGTTCAATCCCGAGTACTGCCAGGAGTAATTCCTGAGTGCAGAGCTGGGAGTAACCCCTGAGCATCTTTTGTGACCCAAAGAGCAGGAAAAACAAAAACAAAACAAAACAAAAAAAAACCAAAAACCACATTGGGAAGGGAAAGAAAAAAGGACATGATTTAAAGAAGTCACACCATAAAAAAAAAGTCACCAAATAAATCTATTTTGGGAGCTGGAGAGATAGTACACACAGACTACAAATACAAAATAAATATTCGAGTTTATAAACAAATTCAGTCAAGTTCCAGAATATAAAATCAACACATGTGCCCAGAGATGGCTCAGTGGTCGAGCATCTTGTCTTACTGCTGAGATTGCTCCAGTACCATCCAAATGCCCAGTGCAATCGTAGTGGTACTGCTTTTCATGCCAAGCTGACGCCAGCACACAACAAAAACATGGGGCCCCTGGTGAGCCAGGCAAAAGAGTTCATACATCTTTAGTCAAGTGTGCAGCCTCCAATGACCACTCATAACACCATAAACAGAAGGGGGAAACAATGTTAAAAATCAACACAGGGCCGGAGCGATAGCCCAGCGGGTAGGGTGTTTGCCTTGCACGCGGCCAGCCTGTGCCGGCCAGGGTTCGATCCCCGGCATCCCATATGGTCCCCGAGCACCGCCAGGAGTGATTCCTGAGTGCAGAGCCAGGAGTAACCCCTGGAGTGTGCGCAGGGTGTGACCCAAAAAGAAAAAAAAATAAATGAAATAAAAGTATTCCCCCTTTAAAAAAAAAAAATCAACACACAGGGCTAGTATAGAGGATAAGGCACCTGTTTGCATGGGGTTGAATACAGTTGTGTGACCGTTACCACATATGGTTCATGAGCACCAAGCCTGGAATAAGCCCCTGAACACCACTGGGTGTGGCTCCAAAACCCCTCACAATTTTTTAAACAAATTAAAATAAACACACAGGGCTGGGGAAATAGCACAAATAGCCTAAGTTTAATTCCTGGCCCTGCACTTACTTCACCCTTCCCCAATTTTGGCTCCATAAATAAAATCAGGAACTAGTGGAAAGATAGGTTAGGAGCTAAGGCACTTGTCTTGCATGTAGCCAACCTGGGTTCAATCCCTGGCCATATATATGACGCCCCAGGCACCGCCAAGAGTTAATCCTGAGCACAGAGCCAGAAGTAATCCCTAAATGCTGCTGGGTGTGACTCAAATACCGAAGGGAGGAAATATTCTGGAAGTAGTTAAGATTTGCAAAAGTATTAAATGCTATTTGGGTACTTCAACTGCCCTTCTTGCTTAACTCACTGGCTCCTCCCTCCGTCCCCCATTCTTAACACTTCCCAGTTTTTGAACACACCGACACACCAAGCCACTTAAAGCCACTTGGTTCATCTTTATATATACTGTTTCCACTGCTTGGTAAAAACCTCAAGACTCAGCTCCAACAATCATCCAGTCAATATTTACTGAGATTCCGGGCGGAAAAATACTACAGCGCTTTGCCTTGCACATGGCTGACTGGGGTTCGATGATCCCAGGTACCCCACATGGTCCCCTAAACATGACAAAGAGTGATCCCTGAGCACAGAGCCAGGAGTAAACCCTGCACACTGCCACTGGTGGCCCAAAAATGAAACGAAAAGAGAAAAACGAAACTTAAACTTACTGAGATTCCTAATGACACTAGAGATATAAGAATGAATGCAAACATTAAATACAGACAAAAAAATGCAAATGATGGCTTCTAAAGTGTGCGTGAGTGCAACCCACAATGTGTGGGAGAAGGAGGAGAGAGAGAGGGAGAGAGAGAGGAGATAAAGAACCTGCCATTTAGGCAGAATGTGGGAGGGGGAGGGAATTAGGGACATGGGTGGTGGTTGGGGGCACTGGTGGAGGGCGGGGTGCTGGAACACTGTGTGACCGAAACCCCCAAGCGTGAACAACGTTGTAATGGTACATCTCACGGTGGTATAATAAAATGTTAAAAAAAAAAAAAAAAAAAAAAAAAAAAAAAGAGAATGAAAGCAAACAGCCCCTCTCCTTCACGTCTCAGAGTCTAAGAATAGGGTAAGGGACAGCAAGTGACAAACCGAAAGCCAGAGCGTTACTCAGTTGCAACTGGCAGATGCCTCCCAAGAGAAGCAGGGCTCCGTGAAAGCCCTGAGTGTGTATCCGTGTGTATCAGTGTCCCTGAGTCGGGCAGCGGGGTGGGGGGAAAGAACCTTGAAGAAATATATTTTAAAGAAGTCCCGAAACAAATAAATTAGGTGCAGCGGGAACAGTCTCAGGAGGTCCAGAGCCCCAGAGGTAGGTCACTTGCGGCTGGTCACCAGGACAGAAGCCCGGAAAGAGGTGAAGACCCTCAAGCTCTGCTCCTGCTCCCACTGGCCACACAATAGTCCAGGGATCTTAGGGTCTTCGAGGAAAACTGGAGCAGGGAACCTCTATGCGGTGCTTTCAGAAACGGCCTTGGCAAACCATTTCTGGGGGCCACTTTCGCCACCTGAGACTTTTCCAGCAGCTCTGCGTCACCTCCTAGAAAACTTTTCTTCACCTTTCCTTGTACTTTCGCGCCTCGAGCACATTTCTGTCCCTTCAGCTGACTGTCTCTAGGAACCGGTCTGGACAAGCAGGAGCGAGGCTGACGTCGCCTCGGGTCCCCAAACCGGGCTGTGGCCCTGCGAGAGCTCGCGCTCGGACTACGCAGCAGTCGGCGAGGCAGCGGCCCCCGCCGCAAGCCTCTGGGAACAAGCGGTCGGGACTGAACCCTGAGCCGAGTTTCAGACACGGGAGAGGGAAGCGTTAACACCACAGGTTTCCCCGATTTCACCCCCGGCCCTACAGGGCGGCCAGGGGCCCGAGTCGGCGACCTGACACATCTGGGAACCGCTGCGGTGCACAAAGAGGAATAAACGCTTACAAGGAAATGCTTAACGCGTCCTAATTAACACCCGAGGGCCCGAAGAGAAGAACCCAGAAGGTAACGGCGAGAGAAACGGTGAAGACCCAGCGGGGGAGAAGTCGCCTCCCATCCCGGCTCCGTAACACCAAGGGCGGGTCGGAAGGCGCCCCCTTACCGCCGCATGCGTCCGCCCGACAGGAGGTCGGCGATCCCTTGGCTGCGTCGTTTTTCTCGGCGACACAGAGAATTTTGCGCACGCCACGGAAGGCCACCTCCATGGCGGCGCGCGAAAGGGCGCGGGATCCCTGCCAGTGCTGGCACCGGAGCACGTAGCGGGCCACCAGGATCATGCTTAGGACCCGAGCCAGCGGCCGCTCCCCGGGTGTCCGCGCATGCTGAGGGAAGCCAGCGGTGAGCTTCGCCTCGCCGACCCTAAAGGAACTACAGTCTCCAAAAAGCCGCCCGTGCCGCCGGCCGCGTACCCGACCCTTTCCTCCCGCCGGCCAGGTCGGGAACTCCAGCTACTATTTACACCTTTCCGCGGAGGGCGCCTGCTGCAAAATCCCGCCCATCACAGGCTCAGCTTCCGCCCGCCTTCTGCAGCCACTTCCGCTCGGGCGAGACCTGCAGGACCACGAACTACAAATCCCAGGCGGCCCCGCGCTCCAAGACCCCCTGGTCCCGCCCCACGTCTTTTTTCTTCCGGACAGTGATTGGGCAAGTCATTCGTCCTTGGGCGAGGCCTCTCGATAGTCCCACCCAGGCTCTTTTATTTATTTCTTTTTAATCCTCCACCTCACCCTTTTCGCTCCTCCTCGAAGTCTCCGTGGGTGCTTCCGGGTCACGGGGCGCCTATGCGGCGAGTCATGTGACATCAAGATGGCGGCGCCGCGATAGCTGTCTCCGGTTGTGGCGTCCGAGGAGCCGCGACGGTTTCATCCCTCGACCCGTGAGGGTGACGACGCTTGGCTGGCCCCAGCCGCGGCCCGTAGCCCTGCGTCAGGCTCCCGTTCGGTACCGGGGCTGTTGCTATCGCTTTGGATTCGGGGGAGTGACCGTGACCTCGCGGCAGGTGCCTTGCGGCGACTGGGTCACCAAAAAGGAAAGAGGAAGAGGACAGCCTTGTCTGCTTCCCGGCCCTCGAGGGCCTACGGAGTTCCTGAGACCTCCGAGGACTCTGAGTTAGCTGCACCTTTTGAGTGTCCGCGGGAGTCCAAGTCCTCGGATGCGTGAAAGGCAACCTCGTGCCCCCGAGGGCGCCAAGAAGACCGCAGGGACTTTGCTTCATCCTCCAGAGGTCTGGCTTTCCCGCGCCGATTACCCCCCGCATTCCTGTTCACTTCCTCTCAATGTTCTGGCCGTATATCTGGAAATATGATCAGCGCCCCTGACGTGGTGGCCTTCACCAAAGAGAACGAGTACGAGGAGGAGCCTTACAATGAGCCGGCCCTGCCCGAGGAGGTACTCGGTGCCCCTCTTTCCCTTCCGCAGGCCAAGGAGCCAACCCCTGGTCCAAACTGTCCGGGGCCAAGTTCTCACGGGACTTCATCCTCATTTCCGAAGTTTTCCGAGCAGGTAGGCCCCCAACCATTGCTAACCATCCCCAATGACACCAAAGTTTTCGGTACCTTTGATCTTAATTACTTCTCCTTACGGATCATGTCTGTCGATTATCAGGCCTCCTTCGTGGGCCATCCCCCCGGTTCTGCCTACCCCAAGCTGAACTTCGTGGAGGATTCCAAGGTGGTGCTGGGAGACTCCAAGGAGGGAGCCTTTGCTTATGTGCACCATCTGACTCTGTATGACCTGGAGGCCCGTGGTTTTGTGAGGCCCTTTTGCATGGCTTATATCTCAGCAGACCAGCACAAAATCATGCAGCAGTTCCAGGAACTTTCAGCGGAATTTTCCAAAGCTTCTGAGTGCTTGAAGACGGGCAACAGGAAAGCATTTGCTGGGGAACTTGAAAAAGCTGAAGGACTTGGATTATACCAGGACTGTGTTACATACTGAAACAGAAATCCAGAAGAAAGCCAATGATAAAGGTTTTTATTCATCTCAGGCAATTGAGAAAGCCAACGAACTGGCTAGTGTAGAGAAATCCATCATCGAACATCAAGATCTGCTGAAGCAGATCCGTTCTTATCCTCATCGGAAGTCGAAGGGGCCTGATGTATGTTCTGGTGAAGTAGAGCGCCCCCAAGATCAAGTCTGCCAGGCAGCTACTACCTCTAACCCCGATGAGTTTGCTGGCGCTGACCTTTACTCCTGCAGACCAGCCTATACCCCAAAACTGATCAAAGCCAAGTCCACCAAGTGTTTTGACAAGAAGTTAAAGACCTTGGAAGAGCTCTGTGACACTGAGTACTTTACTCAGACCTTGGCTCAGCTCAACCACATTGAGCACATGTTCAGAGGAGACCTGTGCTATCTCCTGACCAGCCAGATTGACAGGGCACTGCTAAAACAACAGCACATAACAAACTTTCTCTTTGAGGACTTTGTGGAGGTCAGTGATAGAGTCGGAGAGAAACAAGACAGTCCAGCCCCTAAGCCTGTTCAAGATAGGCCGCCATCCAGGTCTCTGGAAGAATGTCCGATTCCTCAAGTGTTAATTAGCGTTGGCTCTTACAAGTCCAGTGTAGAGTCTGTGTTGATCAAGATGGAGCAGGAACTTGGAGATGAGTATAAAGAAGAGGTGGCAGAACTGAGCAATTTTGACCCCCAGGGGAACTTGGACTACCTGGATATGGAGATGAAAGGGAGTATCAGCAGTGGTGAAAGCATCGAGGTTCTGGGCACGGAAAAGTCCACCTCTGTACTCTCCAAGTCTGACAGCCAGGCCAGCCTCACGGTGCCATTGAGCCCCAGGTAGTCCGCAGCAAAGCGGTCAGCAACAGAACCATCAGTGAGGACAGTATTGAAGTCCTCAGCACCTGTCCCTCCGAGGCTCTCATCCCTGAGGACCTTAAGGCCAGCTACCCAAGTGCCATTAATGAAGAAGAATCCTACCCAGATGATAGTGAGGAGCCATTCTCTTCCAGGCAAATATCAGCCCTCCAGAGTTGGATGGGGCAGATGACGAGGGCAACTTGGAAAATCCCTTGTCAGAGACTGACTCTGCCTGCTGCATCGGGAAGGAGAGTGACAGTCTGCAGGGGCCGCTTCCTACGGCAGCCCACACTCTCTTAGACGAGGATGGAGTGGTGAGGATCCCCCACAGCCCTGGCAAAAGGACCAGGACTTCCATACAGACTTGGCCATGGAAAATGCCAGCCCTTCTCGAGACCACAGTTCGGAGGGTTTCACCGCTTATGAGCTGGACCCAAGCCGCCTGCTGGCTAGCCGGGATGCTAGTAAGACCAGCCTGGACAACTACTCCGACTCCACCAGCTACGTGGGCAGTGTGGCCTCCACTGGCTCGGACAGGACTCCCCACTGCTCATTTCTCTGGTCCCTCTTCTGAGAGACATAAAAAGAGAGCTGGCCAGAATGCCTTAAAATTCATCCGCCAGTACCCTTTTGCCCACCCAGCCATCTACTCCCTACTCAGCGGGAGGACCCTCGTGGTCCTGGGGGAAGATGAAACCATAGTCAGGAAGCTTGTGTCAGCGCTCTCCATCTTTGTCCCCAACTACAGCCGCTGTGCCAAACCCGTGAAGCACTGGGTGTCCTCCCCTTTGCACATTACGGATTTCCAGAAGTGGAAGCTTATTGGCTTGCAGAGGTAAGACTCCTGGTGGTGTGGAAAGGACTCTGACCCCTTACAAAGGAGGCTTTTAACCTATATCCCCGATGAAGAGGTTAGCAAGTTGTGTGGTTGTCTGGTCACCACTGTGTCAGCCCCTGTAGAGTTGGACCCAGAGCCAGGAGGCTTGGCTTCTAGACTGCGCCCCACGTTCCAATGCAGTTTTGCTTAGCATGTCGTTTTACCTAACTGGCGTGCGGTTTCCTTGTCCATGACACATGGGAGTTGCAGTTCCTAAGTGGTTGCCAGGGCTGGTTTATGCCCAGCTGGGTCAGAGCTATTGGCAGAATGTATTAAATCACAGATTCCTGCCCAACCGATGACCTCACCAGGTGGGGTACAATGACCTCACTGATGACCCTCAGGGGGTTACTCTGGCTCTTTGCTCAGGAATTACTCCTGGTGGAGCTCGGGGGACCATATGGGATGCTGGAGCTCGAACCTGGGTCAGCCGTGTGCAAGGCAAATGCCCTACCTGCTGTGCTCTCGCCGGTCCCCACCTCAGCAAGTTGTGATGGTTTTCATTCATACCCTGTTTACTGTAGAAGGCTCTCTCCGTAAGAAAATGTGGGATCCAGCTTCACCTTCTCTGAACAGTTTCTGTTTCAGTTCCCCCAGTTATTTGTGCTTTAGTAGCTCTCCTTCCCTTCCCCAAATCTGCTTAGCAAGCGTTGGGACTCATCCTATGCACGTATGCCCTATATAGTTTTATCATTTCTTTCTCTACAACCCCCTTTGCTCATCTGTAAAGCAGGTGTTCTTGCTGACCCTTGGCATCTGCTGTGTTTGCCCCTCAGACACGAGTCTTGCTACATACAGCCCTTGCTACAGGTTTTTCTCCAGGGTCTTCGGGTGGGAGTCAAGGTTGTGCTCTTGTTGAGCATCTACTCGTTTTGTAACAATAGCTTTACAAGACTACCGCTCTGGAAGAAAATAAATGCGTCCTCAGGGCAGTGATGGGTCACCAGCGCCTTGCCATACTGGAGACGGAGAGGAGAGTTCCTGTTCTTTGCTTATTCTAAAGACACGTAGTACAGGGTCTCAAGTGTTTGCCTTGCATGCAGTCAACCTCAGTCTAGTCCTTGGCACCCCATGTTTCTCTGAGCCCTACCAGTAGTGATCCCTGAGTACAGAGCCAAGAGTAGGTACTGAGCACCATTGGGTGTAGCCCAAGATCCAAAACAAAATAGAAAATAAAACAAGGGCTACAGCAGTAGTGCAGTGACCAGGCTATGAGCTCAGGAGTGATCCCTGAGCACAGCCAGCTGGGTGTGCCTCCCCACAAAAACCAAAAATAATACTTTGGTGATGCCTCAGAAGTGAGGGAGACAGGTACCTAAGGAGGTCTGGGGTCTTTGAGGTGACAGGGAAGGTGGGGCTGCCAGTGTGGGAAAGTGATGACCTGGAACTTAACTGTATGCCTGAAATGTGACACCTGGGCTAGCCAGTTCTTTGGACTTTGTTGGAAAGCTGCGGTTTGGTGGCAAGAGTGGCAGCACCGCTTCCTCCCCTGCAGGCTCCTCTCCGTGTGGTGCCACTTGTCTGCTCCCGGCCTTCCCCAGAAGGAAGGGCCTCAAAGGAATGGTTCTTAGCTACTGTTCAGGCGTAATGATGGGTTGGAATCCCTTCTACATACACGACTTTGATTCTCCAACTCAGCACCCCTCACCCTGGCCCCGGGCTTTTTCTTTTTTGGTTTATCTTTTAGTGAGGGTGGGAGTGAGGCTAGTGCTGGGTATCTAACTCAGTATTCACATATTCACGGTAAGTATTATGCCACTAAACCAAACTCTTGCTTTTTGTTTGTTTCTGGGCCATACCCAGCAATGCTCAGAAGGTACTCCTGGCTCCGCACTTGGGAATTACTTTTGTCAGTACTTGGAGACCATATGGGGTGCCGGGATTGAACTTGGGTTGGCTGCATGCAAGGCAAATGTCTTATTTGCTATGCTTTTGCTCTGGTGCCCAGACTTTGGCTTTTATTTTTCTTTTTTGCTTTTTTGGGTCACACCCGCGATGCTCAGGGGTTTCTCCTGGCTCTGCATTCAGGAATTACTCCTGGCGGTGCTCGGGGACTATATGGGATGCCGGGATCGAACCTGGGCCTGCATGGGCCGGCTGCACGCAAGGCAAATGCCCTACCCGCTGGACTATCGCTCCGGCCCCCTGGCTATTTTTTTTTTTTTAACTTTGAAAGGTAACGTCTGAAACACAGCAGTCTGTCAGCATCAGCCAGCTTATCTGTTGTCTCATCAGTAGGTAGCTCCCTCCAAACCTCCTAGAATGTACCAGAATAGCAAGAAGTTCATTTCTTCAACTAGTACCACCCTTCTGGGCAACTGACTGAAGACCTGTGTTGAAAAGGATACTGAGGGGCAGGGCAGCTGACTCAGAGGGCCCCGAAACAGGACTGTCTTGGAGGCTGCTGCAGTCGAATGACTTTTCCTGGAAAGGCTGTTGTGATCGATGGAGTGGGGAACAGCACTTGTAAGGTGGCCTGAGGCCCAGACTGACCTGCCACTGACCATCTCCAAAGGACTTGGACAAGTCACTACACAGGCTTAGTTTCCTCCTGAGACAAGTCAGTGGCATCTCTGCATGGTCATTTGCCACATATTTTATTCAGGGCTGTTGAATGCCAGCCACTAGGCCCTGTGCCAGCATTAAAAAGTGAATCACCACGATGCTCTCTCTGACAGGTGGACTTGGCCTTTGTGTCTGGCCGTCACCTCAACCCTTGCCACTCTCAGCCTACCCTGCCTAGGCTATTTTCCTCAGGTGGATCTGACGAGAGCTGCCTAGCTGGAACAGATGTCATGGGGCCCATCAAACCTGATACTTGCCTATGTGGGGGCAAGTATTATACCTGATACTTGCCTAGCAGGGACAGGCCAGGCTGGCAGACTGGGTGTGGACCTCGCTGATCAAATTTGGGGAGCCTGATCATCCATGAAAGTTTGTGAAGGCTGAACACTTGTCAGAAGCCACAGTTGAGATCTTTTCCCAAGAATACCAGGCTGTGGAGATAGCTCAAGGGGCTGGAGTGCATGCATGGGTCTGATTCCAGCCCTAAAAGGTCCTGGTCCCAAACTCAGGAGGGAACCAGGAGCAGCCCCTGATTGGCTCCAGTTCCCCACCCCAAATTAGGAGGACCAAGTGGGGAAATGTCACCACTGTTAGCTTTGTTAACAAATGTGAGTGTGTGGCGGACACAGATACTGGGAATTGGCAGCCTCTGCTTCCTGGGGACCTGCTCAGGCCTGAGTGTAGTAGACAGGGGCTGGAGGCCTTGTTTCCTTGGGAATGTGCCAATTGTTGAAGGGTCAGCTGGAGCCAGCTGTGCTCTGGTTGGCTGAGTTGGCTGCGGCTCCCCAGGGAGTTCCGTAGCTAGCAGCAGACATAGTGTGATGAGAGAACAAGGAGCGGGCTGGTGCAACATGGCCTAGGCTGCAGGTTCCGGAGCAGGGCTGGGGCAACGGGGATGAGGCAGCAGGTCCTGGAGTGGGGCTGGGGTGGCAGGTCCTGGTCCTGGAGTTGGGCTGGGGTGGTAGGTCCTGGAATGGGGCAGTGGGGCTAGGGCGGCAGGTCCTGGAGCCGGACTGAGGCAGCAAATCCTGGAGCGGGGCTGGGGCAGCACGGCTGAGGCTGCAGGTTCCAGAGCCGCCTTATGACTCTGATTTTTTGACCAGCCGCACCTCTGGCTCAGTCACAAAGGCTGGTTAACCTGTTTCGGCCGGGTCTGTAGCCACCATGTGGAGCTGCAGGGTAGGTTAGTGTCTGTCTGGCCTTTGAAAATGGCTCGGGTTGTGGGCGAAGGGTGAGGCTTTGAAGCTTTGGCTTCTCTACCCAGCCAGGCTTGTTTTCTTGCTGGCTCAGCTCCCACTTCCTTTCCTGCTGGCTCCTAAGCTGTTAACCGTGCAGGAAAATAACAGCCTACAGAATAGCAGAAATAGTCTTGAGATGACCTTGGCCCAAATGCTCTCCCTCCTTTATGCAGTGCCGTCAGTCTCCCCGGCCCTGAACACCAGGGGAGTCAGTTTGTGAAATATGGTCAGGCAGCCATCTGCTAGCTTCTGGAAGACAGGCCCAGCTGCAGGGAAGGTAGGAACAGCTCTCCAAGTCTTGCTTGCCTCTCTGGCCTCCTCCCCTCACTGAACCAACTTGCCTGCCTGCCTCTGAGGTGCCAGCACCATACAGACATTGGGCAGGTGGCCAGTCTCATACAGGCCTGACTGCAAAAAGCTCCTTGTCTGATGGCTCAGCGTCAGGCACTATTCTGAATCCCATGAATTAGGAGTTACTATCGCTGTCTTACTACCGATGAGGAGGTTAGGGAACCTGACCAGGGACTCAGCCACAAAGCAGAGGAGGGGCTGAGGGAAGGCTTAGTATGGTTTATACTGGCATAAGCCAGCTATGAAAGGATGAAAAGGCTCTCCAGGCAAAGCCAATAAGCTGGCTTTGACTTTTTGGGCTATGCCTTGTAGTGTTCAAGGCTTATTTGTGGCTTTGTGCCCAAAGGTCACTTACCAAAGTGTCCAGGGGACCATATGGATTGCAGTGGTTACACTGGGCTCATGGGTGTGCAGCAAGCACCTTAACCAGTGTATTTGTGTGTTGTCTGGCCAAGCTTTTTTTTTTTTTTTTTTTTTTTTTTTTTTTTACTTCATTTGGGGACTACAATCCAGCTGTGGTCAGTGCTTATTCTTGGCTCTGTGCTCTCTGGCCGGCAGCCTGTGTTTTTCTGTTTGTTTGGGTCATACTTGGCAGTGCTTAGGGCTTGCTCCTAGCTGTGCACTCAGGGGTCACTCCTGGCAGGACGCACGGGACAATATGGGGTACTGGGGATTGAACCCAGATCTGCCACTTGCAAGGCACAGCCCCTATTTTTTGAAACCAGCTGGAAGCAGGTTATGAAGGACTTTGTGGGCCACACCGAGTCATGTAAGCTTGTTCTTCATTGGTGAGGCCTCCAGAGACTAATGGTGAGATCACCTCTGCCTTCCAGAAAGAGGCAGTGGGTTTTGGCCAGGTGAGAGCTGGCCTGGAAATAGGATGTCCAGCCCTGAGCTACCGCTGTCTTCCTGTTTTTGCCCTTCCTTCTGACCGTGGCCTGTGTGTTTCAGAGTGGCATCCCCCGCCAGTGCTAGCACGCTGCACTCACTGAGCCGCTACAGTCGCTACACGAGCATCCTGGACCTGGACAACAAAACCCTGCGCTGCCCACTCTACAGAGGCAGCCTCGTGCCGCTGGCTGGCAGACCACCGCACCCAGATCAAGCGAGGTGGCACCTACTACCTGCACGCCCAGAGCATGCTCACCCAGCTCTGCTCCAAGGCTTTCCTCTACACATTCTGCCACCATCTGCACCTGCCTGCCCATGACAAGGAGACTGAGGACCTGCTTGTTAGCCGCCAGGTGAACTTCCTAAAGCTGAACCTGGGTCTAGTGAACGAAGATATCAAAGTGGTCCAGTACCTGGCTGAGTTGCTGAAGCTGTACTATATGCAGGAGGCTCCCGGGATCAGCCACCCCATGCTCAGGTTTGACTATGTCCCCAGCTTTTTGTACAAAATCTGATGCCAGTTCCAGCCATTTGACCAAGACCTGTGACTGGGGGTACTTGGAGGGAGGGTTCAGTGTGCCCAAGCAGTGCTCTGAACTGCATAGACTATGCTATCAGTGGGAAGGAAACCAAGGTGACTCCAGGACTTTGGGGGCGGTGGGCGGAAGGGTGTCAAGAACCTGATGCTTTCTGCAGGCATCTCAAATGGCCAGAAAAGCATTCTCAGATTCCTGGTGGCAAATGACCCTAGCGCCAGGAGGAGCTCTTGACTTCTGGAGCTATGGAAGCCAGGATGGAAGAAAGCTTAGGTGGGTGGAACAAGGGGGCAGAAGCAAAGGCCTGGACCAGGAGGAACATCCCCCTGTTCAGTGACACCAAACACTTGAGAATCCAGAGAAGCAGCCTGGTGATTAGGATGATTGGATGAAAAAACAAGACAAGGGATCCTGGCTTGTTCTGACCCCTCCTTGCCTCCTAGAGTCCATCATCCCTGGGGAGGCCCCTGACAGTGAGAGAGAAGCCAGCTCAGCCCCCAGTGGGTGGAGGAAAGGAACTGCCTTCTGGGCCCACACTGGAGAGCGGGCAGCGCCTGTCCCTGGGCTCACTTCTTCCCTGGGCACTGACATGCCGAGTGTGCCTTGGAAGTGCTCCCAGGGACCAGAAGTGACTGGAACATCCTGGTGCCCGGCAGTGTGACCCATCTGGGAAGTGCAGAGCCTGGGGGATAGGGCAGGAGATGGTGCTAGTGCTGGAGGCCGCCCCCTGTACCCGAATGGGGAGCTTTTCTGAGTACACACGGAAGCACTGGCCTCATAGGAAGGTTACAGATATGCTGGAATTTGGGAACCATCACACCCCAGTCCGCACCCATTGCAAACTTACAACCATGTCACTACCTCGCACAGGGTCCGGTGGGCCGCCCAGCTGTGATCACTCGTGGTAGATTTTCTCTGGAAAGGAGGCTGACTATGGATCTGCCTCTAGGAGGCTGTGCAGGCCTAAAGTCTGTACCCCTTGCCACCCTCCCACTCCATGGGACGCTCCTCAGCAAAGCTTCCACCCCATGCAAGGCCCCCTCTGAGGTTCTACACACCCCCTGCCCACTTTAAGACTTTCCTTCCCAGTCACCACCGCCCTGGACATGCCTTCCATGACTGCCACTGATAATGGAGGGGGAGTGTTTCTTGCAACTTGGAATATTTTATACTTTTTTTTCAAAAGCTGTTTTCCCCTTAAGTAGGGAGAACTCTTGGTAGTACTACTTAATTTATTCCAAGAAAATTGTGATTTAAAAAAAAAAAAAACCGAACCAGCTACAAGTGGCTGCCCCCAGTACACACATGAGCATCTCTGGACACTGTGTCCCCTGTAGGTGGGTTCTTGTGTGTGACCCACCGGGACTGTCAGCCTTTGGCAGACTGGTGAGAGGCAGAGGCCCACTGTTCTAGTCGTGTCTTCACCCCGGTCCCCGGCACAGTGAGGGGTGCTGTCAGCTCCTGGGTTGGGGTCCCCAATCCTGTCAGAGGGGCTGTGACCCAGCTCCTTTTGTGATAGATACAGCTGCCTAAGTGACATCAATTTTGTACTACACCTGTTACACCTGTGTTTGCACACAGAAGTCACCAGGAACACCTTGGCAATGTTTAAATGTGAAGTGTGTATTGCACACAAGGAAGGCCTGCATCCCTGGGCTGCCTGACTCCACCATCGCCCCCGCCCCTGTTTTCCACACTGCTGTGCTTGCGAATTGGATGGCTGGCTGCTATCTGCCCAGGCCTCCAGGACATGGTATTGTGGCGTTTTATTCCAAGGAAGGAAGAGGCTATGGAGTAAAATGACAAGGTGAAAAGTGACCGTTGGCACCACCAGTGCTATTTTTTTTTGGTCCTGTGTTTCCCATTACCGTGATTAACTCTGTTCTCACCTGGGAAATTCATAGAAACAGGAGGTCAGCCATACTTGACCTTCTAGAAATTAGAACTGTGCACTACAGTGGTCTGAAGTAAAAATCTACTTTGAAGAGTATATACTTGGAAGCCTTACCGAGGATGATTCTGATGGCCCTAAGGACTTTAAGGCCAAAGCCTTAAGGGATTTGATTGATGGTAGGACTGAGCCAAAATGTGCAGGGTCAGTAGTGCACGATGCTGCCCTTCCACAGTGAGAGCTGGGATCTTAGACGTCTCTATCAATCTTAGGCGGGGGAAACCAGTACACCGGGACTAACCTTGTCAGCCATTTGAGCTTTTCCTCTAGTAATCCACGAGTAAGTTTTCAGTAAAGCATTTTAAAACACTTCCCAGAAAACAGGATGGCTGTCCTCTGGTACTTGTTCGATTCTGACTCTGTAACTTTCAAGGCCCAGGCACTGAAACTGTGGTTGGTTTTAACCTCCAACTCCTCTACAACTTCACCCCTTTCCTAGAGTAAGGAAAATGATCAGGCTAGAAATCATACGGTGGAAATGTCCAGAAGCTCGAGTCTAGGACTCAGTTGATGCTTTTGGAGCTTCCTGGCCCATGGGACACTGTCTGAGCTGCCAACTCACGCTTCTTCACTAGAGTCAAGTCTTTGCATTTCAGAAACTGATTTTTCCTTACTTTCTGAATGGCTGACGTTCCAACACTGCACCAGAATTTGGAAGGGGCCTTGCCAGCACCCCTCCTTCCACCTGGCTTTTAACTTTTTCCACAGTAGTTGCTATGCCCAGAGTAGAGGTGATTTCCACCCCCACTAACCCCATTTCAGAATCCTGGGAAGGCCCACAGATTCCACCCTTGGTACAGCTCCAAGACTTGCTGGAGGTCAAGTGTGGCCCTGAGGGGCCTGCATGCTCAGTGACCACCACTTCCCACCAGTATCTGATTGCATGTCCCCACCTCTAGCCTCTGCATGGCAGGCCAGCTTCTCGTGCTGCCGGGCACCTGCCAGCTACGGGATGGCCTGCAGAACTGTCCCGTGGGCTAGTGCATTGAAGACCGTCAGCCAGCTTTCTGGTTTTCTCCCCCAGTACTGTGAAAGTGATAAAACTGGAATCTTTGAGAGACATGAGACTATACTAATGTCATAAAAGGGAAAAAAAAGCACTGACTTTCTACATAAGTTGAAAACAAAAAATTCTCACCTGGTAAGGTAAGATTTGGGTCCCCAAGCCCTTTGAACAGGGACCTAATCTGACTTCATCCATGAAGATCTGGTAATAGCCCAGGGCAGGAAGGAGCAGGAATTGAGGCAATGAAGCAGATGCTTTGCCATGAGTTAACTCTTAAGAGCCCTAGAGCTAAAGGCAGAGAGGAAGGGCCCTGTGCCTACCCATTCCCCACCCAAACTGCAGTAAATGCCAGCAACATGCAGGGCCCTGGGTCCTCGCTGCAACCCTGGATGGCTTCCTGTAGAGGGTGACTACAGTGCTGTCTGAAGTCAGTGAAAACCCCACCTGAGGAATTTGCATTGGTTATTTTTGGAAAAGCTATTTTATTATTGCATGCTCCCCTGTCCGTTTGTGAACGTGAGTCCACCCACCACTTACGCTGCAATCACAGTGGCCAAGGACAAGGGTATTAATGGACACTGGTGTGACAGCAGCTCCTAGATGATGTGGCTGCGTAAGCGCTTTCTCTAGAGTAAAGACCAAACACATAGTAGAAGTGTACTTTTTAAGAAATTAATTTATTTGAGTTCAGATATTTTTGAAATATAAAAACTGGTTGTATTTTTTAAAGCTATAATTCTTGTAGACATTCTGTGTCAAAGACTTGATTGTGCTGATTAAAAATGGTCATCTATGTTTTGCACTTTAGCGCTATGAAAAAATAAAGTTTCTTCAGGAAGGTTACACTTGGTGTCCTCACCATCAGAAGGAGTGGTTCCCTGCTTCCACAGGGCAGCCACGCACACTCTCCTGCTGTGATGTTGAGACCCTCAGCCCTGCCCACTCCCCTGGGGAGGATGAAGGAGGTTGTTCCCACACCTACACTACACCAGGTGGTACCTGACACAAGCATGTCTACCTCCCAATTCCCACTCACAGCACAGAGCCCCCTTGGCGCCAAAATTTTGCTCTTCCATCTTAACAGTTCTCAGTTGGTCTTTGGCAGGTCTCTGGGCACCAGGATAACTAAGAATGGTGAGCACTTGTAGCCTGGGCACTCAGACTGCTGGGCACTATCTGCTTCAGCAAGCCAGGAAAACCAGGACCTGTAAGGGTGTGTGCAGCTGCTGGGGCTCGGCCTTACATGGTCGGCATGAATGAAGGATAAATGGCTCTTGCGATAATTGTTTCTCATAGCTGTGAGGCAGGTTCAAATTTAACCAATTTGTTGGAGAATTACAAACGGCCTTAAATTTTGGTTTGTGGGAGAAAAAGTCCACCCTCCTCTGGAGGGTGGCCTAAAGAAGCTGATGACTCCTCAGGCCCTTAAGCGAGTGGCTCCAAGCAGTTACTGCCCACGTGGCACTAGGGTGGACAGCCGCGACTCTCTAGAAGTCAGGAAGGCCAGGCAGAGGAAAGCGAGAGGCGGCTCTCCACTTCCTCCCTCAGAGTCCTGAGGGCCTTCTGGTGCTTCCTCGTCCCCTTCAAGTTTCTCCTTGAACTCCTTCAGGGTGGCCTTTGCCCCCATGCTGTCCTGAATCTGCAGAGTCAGTTCTATCCCTGTGTATGCAAAAAGACAGGCCCTCAGTCCACGAAACACTCCAGCTGCTATTAGTGGAATACCGGTAACAGCAACAGGTTTTAGTGCACCTCTTAGAAGTGACTGGGGGCTGGAGAGGTAGTACAGCAGGTAGGGTCCTTGGCTCGCCTTACATGTGGCTGGCCCGAGTTCAGTCCCCAAGATCCATATGGCTCCCCAAGGACCTCCAGGAGTGAGTCCTGAGCACAGCCAGGAGTAACTCCTAGTCACTTGCGTGTACCCCACACCCCCTTCCCCCTGCACTGGTTGCCAAAGAAAAAAATGTGACTTTGGGGGTACCCTGGCCTTTGCAAAGCGGTTGGACAGTCTGCAGGATGGGCTGTTATGTGATTCTTGCAGGCTCCCTGTGAGCTCTCAGCCTGAACCACGCCCTTTAGTGGCAGGCTCGGACCCTCAGCCTTACCTCTGTGAATAAAGCGTGCTACTTCTTGGAACTCTTTCTCTAGAAGTCCCGGGATGTCAGTGCTGGGGTTCCTAGTCGCAGTCCGCTAGGCCGCAGTGCACTTTTTGTCACCTTTAAGATAAAGAGGATGATGTTCCTTGACCAGTATAAATTTAAAAAGGGACACTTGGGGTGACAGGATGATGGCTCAGGGGTCCAGGGCACCTGCCCGCATAAGCAAGAGCTGAGTTCAGTCCCTTGCATGGCATGTCCCCTCTCCCCCACACCAGAACCCACAGGGTGGGCCCTGGGGACTCCCAAACACTGTTAGGTGGCTCTGCTAGCCCTCAGCACCCTAATGCCAGGTCCTGGCATGGGACCATTTTGCATGTAGCCCCCTGGGACCCTCCGTGAAGACTGGGAGGACTCCCACCCCTCAACTCCCCTCCCAAAAATTGAAGATTTTTTTTTGCCTTTTGGGTCACACCCTGTGAGGTTCAGGGATTCCTCCTGATTCTGCACTCAGGAATTACACCTGGCAGTGCTTGGGGACCATATGGGATGCCGGGATCAAACTCAGGTTGGCCACGTGTAAGACAAAGGCCCTACCTGCTGTGCTATTGCTCTGGCCCCTTAAAAAAAGTTTGTTTTTTTTTTCTTTTTTGGGTCACACCTGGCAACGCTCAGGGGTTCTTCCTGGCTCTGCATTCAGGAATTACTCCTGGCTGGTGCTTGGGGGACCATATGGGATGCCGGAGATGGAACCCAGGTCAGTCGTGTGCAAGGCAAACACCCTACCCGCTATACTAGTGCTCTGGCCCCCCTTTAAAAAAAATGTTTTTTCCTTGACTTTTGGGATCACGCCCTGGGATGCTCAGGGGTTACTCCTGGCTATGCACTAAGGAATTACTCCTGGCAGTGCTTGGGGGACCATATGGGATGCTGGGGATCGAACCGAGGTGGGCCACATGCAAGGCAAATGCCCTACCCGCTGTTCTACTGCTCCAACCCCCTCTTAAAAAAATTCTTAAATTTGTAAAAAATAATAATAATAAAAATGAAATAAAAAAGCAGCTCTTTAAAAAAAATTTTTTTTTTTTTTTTTTGCTGTTTTGGGTCACACCCGGCAATGCTCAGGGGCTACTCCTGGCTCTGCACTCAGGAATTACTCCTGGCGGTGCTCGGGGAGCCATATGGGATGCCAGGGATCAAACCCAGGCCAGCAAAGGCAGGCCTTGTGCAAGGCAAACACCCTACCCGCTGGGCTATGGCTCCAGCACCAAAAAAAAAAAATTCTTACAGTGACATTTCAGCAACAAGACAGGCCTCAGATGTGCCCCAGGAACACCAGCTGGTCTCAGCACTGGAGACGGCAGCATGTTTCACTGCTCTATCAGCTCCTTTATGTTTGGACACTCCTGGGAGTGCACAGACACCGCCCAGCTAAACTCACTGGTGTTCAGGGGTCCCCAGGGCCCAGCACACTCCAGACCTGTGTTCTCCCAACTGAAGCACATCCCCGCCCCTTGACTGCTCTATATTAAGCTGTAAAAGAATTTCCCACAGTGTGGCTCTTGCTCCTAAAAGTGAAGCTAGCTAGTACATGTCTGTGTTTGAGCTGCACTGCTCCCTGACCAGCCCCCCCCCACTCCCATCCCAATCAACAACCCACAGAGAAATTTAGCTTGCTTCTCAAAGGTCCCTAGTGTAAATGCCCCCACCACCTCCAAGTATCTCCTTGGGTCTTCCATGTCCCTTGCATGTTAGAGCTGTGCCAACGGCATGGGTCAGAGAGAGCCGCTAATTAGCTCCCAGTCTGCATGCTCCATCCATTCCCCAATGTGCTGAATGCCTTTCCCCGCAGCTAAATCCTCAACAAGAGCAAGGGAAGAGAAGGCCAAGGAGGAGCCTTACCAGGGCAGGTGTTCTTGTTGCAGGCAATTGAACAGGCTTCTAGCACCTTCTCAGCCCTGCCACCGTCTGTGCCTTTGGAACGGAGATCCACAAGGATCAAATGGTTGTCAGAACCACCTGCAAACAAAGTTGGACATGCAGGAGTGCAGAACACTGGTTCTACTCAGGTGCAGGACCACCCACCCCAGAAACGAGGAAAAGGGCTGGAGCAGCTGAGGTCAGGCAAGGATGCACTCTACCAGCGTCCTGGAAACTTTTAATCACCCCTACAAAAGCCCAGGCCTAAGAGCTCAAGAAAGAAAAGAAATCTTGTTTTGGGGCCACACCTGGTAATAATGCTCAAGGGTTACTCCTGGCTCTGCACTCAGGAATCACTGCTGATGGTGCTCAGGGGACTGTGCAGATGCTAGGGATTAAACCTGGCGTGGGCTGTGCAAGGCCAGCGCCTTACCTGCTGTACTATCTCCCTGGCCCAGAACAGAATGCTTTTAACCTCTGACAGTGGTAACTCTATGATCACACAATTAGCTCCAGTATGCCAGGGGTTGCCCTTGTGGCACTGAGGATCACATCAGCAATGTGGGGAAGTGGTAGGTGCCACACACAGGGCTCACACATGCAAAGCCAGAGCTCTAAACCGCTGGGCCCAGGGCAGAGTATCTCCAAAAGTCCTCATGACAGAGAACATGACCAGAAGCTTCTGTATCCCAGACTTCCCTCTCCCATCACTGCAGCAGGTGAGTTTGTTCACAGCCACCGTAGCTGCCGTCTACTCTGAGATCCTGGGAATTTCTAACAGGTCTGAAATCAATCTTCAGGGCTCCCGCTGAGGCAGCGAAGTAGTGAACACTACTAGTGTTCTCTCCGCTGGGCTCCGGGGACCATATGGGGTGTTGGGGACTGAACCCAGGTTAGCTGCATGCCAAGTAAGCATCTCCTCACTAGGTAGCGGCCCCCTGAGGTAGGATCTCATGTGACAGGCGGCAGTTGCTAGAGGTGACCCCTGGGCAACACAGGCTTCAACTGTGCATTTACACAGAGGGGGTCTCCCCACTGAGAGACAGTACAGGCGAGGGTGCTGGGGAACCTCGGGACAGCACCATCAATGTACTTTCTCTTCCCTCATGATTCGCATCCTAATATCCTTTCCTAGTTTGTTTCACTAAGTTAACACGGTATATTAATACCCGGTATATAATACCCAACACCAGGAAATACATGTCGCTCAGCTGTGTATGGTCCTGGTAAGGCTTCTGGTCTCAGTAACAAAGTTACAGAGGGATCTGGGCTACACCATGGAAACAGCATCTCCAACCTCTACAACTCTCCCTTGGTCAAGGGGAGCCAG
This sequence comes from Cryptotis parvus, assembly GCA_021461705.1. NCBI lineage: Eukaryota > Metazoa > Chordata > Mammalia > Eulipotyphla > Soricidae > Cryptotis > Cryptotis parvus. Next base: position 8,059 of record JAJIBD010013657.1, on the reverse strand, counting down.
TGTGTGACCGTTGGGTATAGGCAGAGCAGGAGGCAGCTGGCCTCAGAAACGGACGGGGAGGTGGAATCTGACAGAGACACACCAACCCCACTGGCAGTGTCCCTGAGTTATCCTGCAGATGTACCTCTCAGGGCCACCCCCCCACCCCCTGGGAGGACTTGAGGGTCAGGGCTCAGGAAAGCACAAGGAAGGAACAGGGCACTGGCATGTTGCTCAGTTCTGTACCTGTCACCACCTTGTAGCCCAGCTCCATCAGGGTCATGGCCAGCGCCCTGCAGTTGGCCACCACCTGGCGCTGATACAGTGTGAACTCCGGAGTCAGGGCCTGCTTCAGGGCTACAGCGATCCCTGGTGAAGAGACAAGCAAAGGAGATAAGCAGAGATGGGGTCAAGACACTGCCCTTGTTTCCACCAGGCTCCGTGGCAGTCCATGCATTGATGGGAGAGAATTACATCCCCCCAAATGATAGTGATGGCCCTCCTCATTGGGAACCCATCCCAGGACCCCCAGTCAATGCCTGAATGTGCATATAGCACCGAGCCCTGGAGACATGAGTTTTCATCTATGCTCACACCCGAGATAAAGATCAGCTGTAATCAGGGATGGTAAAAGACTAACCACAATAATGATCAGACAACATCCTAAGTCTGCTGAAGAATGGAAGTAAAGGTGATCTCTTTTTCTCCCCCACCCCTCCCCTTGCAGTTTGTTTCCTTTGCCTTCCAAGTAATGGTTCCTCCAGCAATTCTCAGCAAATGGACTGGTGGTTCAGTGCAAGGGACCACGGATGTGGCGCTGCATCCTGGCACTAAGGCAGCCTCATGGTGCCAGGGAAGACCCAAGCCAACCAGATAGGGCCTGAGGGCCTCCAGGGCTGTGCGTGGTGATACTCAGGGTCAGCAGCAAGCAACAGCATGAACCTTAACCCTGAGCTATCTCCAGCAACCCCTGCTGGTTCTCATCAAAGGCTGCACCGAGCCTGGCCTGGCTCAGGGAAAGCCTTGGGGTGGCTTCTCGCTTGTCTTCACTCACAATACCGCATCCCTTTTCTTCCCACATCTCCTGGACTCACAACCCTCTTTGGATTTTCTGGCACACACTTTTGGTAACAGGAGAGATGGGAACTCCTGGTCAGTGGAGGAGTCAAGGGGAAGAACACAGGGACCACCCTGGAGGTTGGTATGTCCCCACCCCAAAGGCTCTAGGTCAGGTTTGATGTTTCACCAGCAATGGCGTGGTTGTGGGGACCTCCCTGCAGGCCTGGGAACACAGCAGAGTTGATGAGGGACTCGAGTTTGTACAGAATCTCTTTGCCGGTCTTAGGATCCACACTCTGCACTCCTGGAAGAAGGAAAGATGGGAATGGAAACAGTGGACAGGCTGGCTCTAGCGCTCCTGGCCTGGGCTACAGGGCCTGACACACAACCTGGGCTCTGTGTCTGGGGGCAGACCTGGCCAAAATACTGAGCTTCCAGCGAGGGTCAGAGGATCTTTTCATAGACAAAATGCAAGAAAAGATTACCCATATTTCCTCCCCAAACTATAACAGTAGTCTTGCAAGGTAACTCAGCTGGCTCGAAGATCTGTGTATTAAAACCATAGGGAATAAGGCTCCCCCGACAAGCTAATCTGCCGCAGCAGTAACTGTTACTGATTATCAATGCTGTAAGCACTTCAGCACCCGCCACTTGCAGGAGAGCTGAGCTGAGGTGTGGAATGCTGACACCCACCCAAGACTCAGAGAGCCCAGCCATGAAAAAAGAGGTCTGGCAGAGGACATCCTTCTAGATTTTCTATTTTTTTTGGTCTTGTTGTTTTAGGGCCACACCCAGCAGTGTTTGGGGTGCCAAGGATCACACCAGGGTAGGCTGCATGCAAGGAAGTGCCTTAACCCTGTACCAGCTCTCCGGCTCAATCCAGAGTCTTCCATAAAACTTTTCTCTGCATCACCTAAGTAGCCCTTAAAAGAATCTGAAAGGTCTCAGGTCAATGTTCTCCTAAAATGTACATGAGCCCACCGAGGAGAAAGGCCGGGCCAGGCCCCCGGTCCCCAGAAGCTTACCTTTCCTATAGAAGACCATGCCAGCTCGGCAGCCTCTCAGAGTTTTGTGGGTGGTGGTGGACACCACATGGCAGTGTTCAAAGGGTGAGGGCACCACGCCAGCCGCTACCAGCCCGCTGATGTGGGCCATGTCAGCCATGAGATATGCCCCGTTTTCATCTGCGATCTTCCGCAACCGAGCATAGTCCAGGTTCCGGGAGTAGCAGCTGGTCCCTGAGGTGGCAGAGGACACAGTAAATAATCCAGAGCCAGCACGGAGTCAGCTACAGCACCAGGCCACAAGGGGGTCCCAGAGAATGCAGAGCTGAGAGCAGGCCTGCAGGCGGCTTCCCTTGCACACCTGACAACAGGTGGTTCCGCAAACATCTTTGGGCAAGACGTCACCATGCCACCCTGCCTCCAGTCAGGGTGGTTGTGGCGGCCCCACTGGCACCCCCCTTGACTTGGGAGTTACCCTTCAGCTCTTACTCCACCTGGTACGACTGACCACAAACATGGACCTTTGATCATACTTAGATCCCAGTATCTCAACAATCAGGGGCAGAAACACAGAGTGTGATGGGGCAGGTGGTATACATGTCGCAGGAGGCCCCGGTTCATCACCTGCGATGATTAGCTTCGGGTGGAAGAGGCGGGCATTCTGCTCCAGCTGATCGTAGTCGATGTAGCCAGTGTCTGGGTTCACCTGCGGAGGGCGGTGGTCAGGAGGATGCCTCCAGCATTCCCACCAGCTCCTACCAGTCCCCAAAGGATGATGTCATCGCCTCTATCCCTACCCAGCACTGCTCCATCAAGCACACAAGAAGTACATCCCAAACCAGGGCTGGAGAACAACATTTGGGTGGGGTGGGTGGGGCTCAGGCGTGGGTCAGTATAGCTGGCTGGTGTGAGTGGTGTAGGTGGCCAAAGACACAGGATGCTCTGAGGGCAGCCAGGGGGCGGTGGAGCTGCCTCGGGGCCAGACCCCCAATGAGAGGAACCAGAGCAGCTCCAGAACCACACGGGAGTGAGGATAACGCACCAGGAGTGATTCCTGGTGCAGAGCCAGCTCCTGAGCACCGGAGGGTGGCCCCAAAACAACAACAACCACACACACAAAATAAATGGCAAGAAAATGTAGGAGCTGGAGCAATAGAACAGTAGGTAGGGTGTTGCCTCACATACTACTAACCCGGGTTCGATCTCTGACATCTCATATGGTCCCCTGAGCACTGCCAGCTGTGATTCCTGAGTGCAGAGCTAGAAATAACCCCCTGAGCATCATGGGGTGTGACCCAAAGGACCAAAAGCTAACAGGGTGCTGGCAGGAGAGGGGTACAGAACCAGGCTTGCAAGGCCAAGGTACAAGCCAAGGCCCTCAGCCACAGGGAATGTAGGCTAAGAGCTCAAGGCTGTTCCAGGCTACCTTTCAGGGGTAAACTAGTCAGGGAGAAACTGGCGTTTTTGTGGTCAGAGCGATAGTACAGCAGAGAGGGCATTGTCCTTGCATGCGGCTGACCCGGTTTGATCCCCAGCATCCCATATGATCCCCTGAGCACTGCCAGGTGTAACAGTGCAGAGCCAGGAATAACCCCCTGAGCATTGCCCAGTGTAACCCCTCCCCAAAAAAGCCAAAAAAAAACCCCAAAAAACATTTTTGGGCCCAGAGCAGACATTGTATGACCTGCATGGGGCCTGCCCCCCAGGGCCTGTGGGTGCCCACCTGGTGCCAGGCTCAAGGTTTGGCTTTGCAGGCTGTTGTCAGCTAGCAGGTCTGTGTCATGGGAGGGCCCGATGCTGGGGCAGCACCAACAGGCTCTACGGTGGGAGGGCTGTGTACTGCAGGGTCCCAGGTGGTGCTGGATCTGGGGCTCAGCCCAGTGCTGGAGTGGCCTCCTCCTCCCACTGCAGGGGTGGTACCCCCACCGGTGCCTCAGTTCAGCTGTGGTGCTCCACCCCATTAGCCCCGTCATTACCAGGGCAATGGCGCCCGGATAAAGCTGGATGAGCCCCATGCAGAGAGCAGAAAAACACAACGGCACAGCCACACAGGTCCGCAGTGGTGGGAGAAACGCACCCTTACCTTATAGGGCATGGATTCGAAGAAGATGGACGTGGCGGAGATTTTCTTCTTGTCCGGCCATGAAGCCGTGGGTGAGGTGGCCCCCGTCGGGCAGGTCCAAGCCCATGATGCGCCCGTGGGTTCCCACGAGCGCTGTGTACACAGCGAAGTTTGCAGGGGAGCCTGAGAAGGGCAGAAGAATGGAGTGCATGGACTTCCAACCCAGAGCAGGGGGTGGACAGAGCAGGCTTGGCCGGCACCGTGTCTGAGTTGAATGCCTCTCCACTGTACCACCCAGCCAGGCATGACAGTAATTAGGGATTCCCGATCCCCCAGGTGGTCACCCCACTTGAGAGTAAGAGGGGAACAGTCAGAGCCTTGGAAGGGCAATGCGGAAAGACCGAGGAGGGTCATTAGTCATTGATGCTGGCTTGTGGTCAGCATTCTTAGGTCCCCTCTCGCAGGGCATCAGCAGTAAGAGGCTGGGAGCAGCGGGAGAGGTCACGCAGGGGCTGTCTGCATGTGGCAGTTACCAGAATATGGCTGGACGTTGACCCCCCCAGCACTGGGGGTCCAGACGATAGACCTGCAGCGCTCGCTTCTGACAAAGAATCTCCAGCTCATCAACGAACTCTGTCCCACCATAGTACCTGGGGAGAAAGCGCCAGGGTGAGCCCATGGTGACCCCAACTTCTGTACTTAGTTCAGAGATGAAAAAGCAGCTCAGGGCTGGACAGAGAAGCGGAGAAATGGTCAGAACATGTGCCCTGAAACCAATCACCTGTTGGTCACAGGGTCAGGAGACCACGCCAGCTGTGACTGGAAATTCTGACACAAGCTCCAGGGAGGGCTGTGAGGAAGGGCCACTGCATGCGACAAGTCAGTGACAACTGTCTGCTTACCCTTACATAGCACCATGTCAGATAATGAGAGACAAGTCAAATGGGCTTGCTAGAGACTCCAGGGAGACAGACGGAGAATGATTGTTCTCATGTATTGCTAATAAAGTTTTGCTTGCCACTTAAAAATCGACCGAATAACAATCGAGCAAATCGGCGAATAACGGGATGTCAAGTGATCACTTAACAATCACATATAACATATTTATGTTTTGAATTATTTGTAAACTGATCATTGTAACAAGTGAATCTAGAAGAAATTTTTAACACTAAGGTCAATTTCTTTTTTTTTTTTTGGGGGTCACACCTGGTGATGCTCAGGGGTTACTCCTGGCTCTGAACTCAGGAATTACACCTAGCAGTGCTCAGGGGACCATATGGGAATCAAGCGTGGGTTGGCCGCATGCAAAGGCAAACTCCCTCCCTGCTACACTATTGCTCCGGTCCCATAACTTTCAATTTCTTAGTGAAATTAAAGAAACTGAAATTACACATTTCAATTTTTAATGAAATATGTAATGGCTTCTTACTACAGTAAAGAAATATGTATTGGGTGGGGAGGATGTGACTGTAGTAAAGTAAATGCATCAGGTGCATGAGGCCTCAGGTTCATCCCCAGATAGATACCCACAACCACCACGCAAATCCACACCTAGCAAAATGCACGGTCTCTACCATCTGGTCGCAGCAGTGTTCAGTCGTGCGCACCTAGCACACTCTTCGGTAGCGTTACCCACATTCACATCACTATGCCACAGGTCTCCTGACCTTTTTATCTTGCTCAAATGAAACTGACAGATTAAACCCCCCATTTCTGTCCTGAGTTCCACTACTCAATATGCCTTAAGAAGGCACTCTCACACTGTGTTGGTCTGATTGACTTACTTCACTAATATATAATAGCCTCAAGTTTCCTTGCAGCAATAATGAAAGAGAAGAAAGTGATGTTAAAAAAAAAAATCCCTTCACAGTTGTGCCTCAGAAAAACCAAGCACCTAGGAATCAGCTTAACTGAGAACATAAAGGACGGCGGTACAAGGAAAACTACAAAACTCTGCTTCAAGAAATAAGAGAAGGGGCCGGAGCAATAGTCCAGCGGGTAGGGCATTTGCCTTGCACACGGCCAACCTGGGTTCGATCCCTTGCATCCCATATGGTCCCCTGAGTACCACCAGGAGTAATTCCTGAGTGCAGAGACAGGAGTAACCCCTGAGCATTGCCAGGTGTGACCCAAAAAGAAAAAAAAAGAAATAAGAGAATACATGAGGAAATGGAGACACATCCCCTGCTCATGGATTGGGAGAATCAACATTATCAAAATGGCAATACTCCCTAAAGCATTATACAGATTCAATGCAGTCCCTATAAGGATACCCATGACATTTTCCAAAAAATTGACCAAACATTCCTGAAATTAGTATGGAACAATAAACCCACATGAATAGCAAAAGCAATCCTTGGGGAAAAGATGGGAGGCATTACCTTCCCCACCTTTAAACTGTACTACAAAGCAGTAGTGATCGAAACAGCATGGTATTGGAATAAAAACAGACCTATTCACCTATGGCATAGAGTTGAATATCCTGACACACATCCTCAAATATATGATTACTTACATATTTTATATCTTCAATAAAGGAGCGAAAAATTACGAAGTGTAGCAAGGAAAGCCTCTTCAACAAGGGGTACTGGGAAAACTGGGCAGCTACACATAAAAGTATGAACTCAGACCTCTATCTAATGCCATGCACAAAAGTCAGATCAAAATGGATTAAAGATCTCAATATCAGACTTGAATCCATAAAGTACACTGAAGACAACATGGGCGAAATCCTCCATGACTTTGAAGCTAAAGGCATCTTCAAAGATGAAACACCACTAACAAAGCAAATGGAAGCAAAGATAAACACTTGGGACTACATAAAACTAAAAAGCTTCTGCACCTCAAAAGAAACGGTGACTGATACAAAGACAGCCCACAGAAAGAATATTGTGGGAAAGAATATGCACCCAATGCCCATCTGATAAGGAGTTAATATTCAAGAATATCAGGCACTGGTAGAACTTTACAAGCAAAAAAAAAAAACAGCCAACTCCCACCAAAAAATGGGGAGAAGAAATGAACAGAAACTTCCTCAAAGAAGAATTTGAATGGTCAAAAGGCATATGAAAAATGCTCATCATCACTAATCATCAGGGAGATACAAATCAAAACAATAATGAGATATCATCTCACACCACAGAGACTGGCACACATCCAAAAGAGCAAGAACAACTGGTGCTGACAAAGCAGTCAACGTAGGAATCAACCAGTAGCAATCCACATAGATGAGCAAATTTTGCTTCAGAGCCTGTTTTAGTTCTGTTGACTATCTTACCCAGACACTGGATCACTCTATCCACCACATAGTAATTCTATTTCTGGTCTTAGGAGGAGCCTCCAACTCTGCCTCCTGGCAGTGGCACCATGTAACACTCCCACCTACCAGGCTCTGATGTCTCCACCCCTGTCAACACTTATTATTTTCCATTTTTCCTAAAAGAGCTCATCAATATGGGTGGAAAGTGGTATCTCATTCCTGATTTTGGCTTGAATTTCCTTAATGACTTTTTTTTTTTTTTTGCCTTTTGGGTCACACCCGGCGATGCTCAGGGGTTACTCCTGGCTCTGCACTCAGGAATTACTCCTGGCAGTGCTCGGGGGACCATATGGGATGCCAGGAATCAAACCTGGGCTGGCATAGGCTGGCCGTGTGCAAGGCAGACGCCCTACCCGCTGGGCTATCGCCCGGCCCAAATTTCCTTAATGACTTGTGAGCTGAGCATCTTTTCATGAGTTTGTGCAGAGATGATGGATGGATCTGTTTCTGCTATGCAAAAAAGTTCTGAAGGACCAGAGAGAGAGTATGGTGGGTAGGGCACTTGTCTTGCATGCGGCCAACCTGGGTTCACTCTCTGCCACCACATATGTCCTCCAGCACTGCCAGGAATAAGCCTCCAGCACTGTTGGGTATGGCCCCAAAACAAACAAACAAACAAACAAACAAACAAACAAA
>JAJIBD010013656.1:0-47566 GCA_021461705.1 Cryptotis parvus | reverse complement strand
TGGGGCACCATATGGGATGTGGGTATCAAACCCTGGTTTGCTGCATGTAAGGCACATGCCCTACCTGCTATACTATCACTCTGGGGCTCTTCTCTCCACTCCCGTTTCCCACCCCCTCAGCTCCCCTTTTTACTAAATTTAAGATCTTACTTTAAATGGTGTGGACTGCTTCAGAGGGCCCCCTCTCCAGCAGATCTGAGGACAGAAGAGGCCAGCTGGATGACGTCAAGGTCAAGTGATGTTGCAAACTGTACCAAAGCCACATCCTCCGTAAAAAGGGGTTGACAGTGAGAGGAGTACACAGATGGCAAAAGACCACACACCTCCAAAAGCTCTTCAGACAGACACTGGTCTATTTGTGAGATACACGTCTCATAGCTGTAGATGGAGAGATAGAAGCAAACAGTTTGCATAAGCACCACTTAGTTGACATTTGCGGTACTTCCCGGGGGTAAAGCACAACATTCAGGCTACTGGGGTCAATGCTTTACATTTGGTCACTGCCCCGGGCTTTCCCATCTCTCTCCACAGATTCTTTCATTGTATGAGAGTCTGACTTAACCAGTTTGGGGTGCCTTTTTTTGCAGGAAAGTATTAGGGGATTCTCTTTCCTCCCAGTCCTCATGGGGGACCATCTGGGTCTCGTTTTCTTGAGGCAGTCTTTTCTGCTGTCCACACGGATTAGCCCCACAAAATTGCAATAGAATATGTGCAAGGAAAGAACAAGTCTTTAAAGTTAAGTAATTATTTCCCAGGAAAGTATCACTTGATCACTTGGCATCCCATTACTCATCCATTTGCTCGAGCGGGCACAAGTAACATTTCCATTTGACCTTATCACATGCCAGTGTATCCCAATGGCAACTGGTTGATTTAGGAATACAAAGAGCCTCAAACGTTCGTTCAGGGTCTTGACAAAGAAGTCTGACCATCTTGTAGGTGGGCGGCAACGTGATCTTTGACATCCCGTGGGATCCAGTTGGTAACAGCTCTGGTCCAGCGGTCATCTACAAATGTGCTCTATGATGGCAGCGGCCTGAGGCAGCGTCCGGGAAGCGGCTAGGCGGCAGCGATGGCAGAGGTGGGAGCCGGATAGTGAGCAGAGCCCCAACTCGGGTCCCGTAGGGGGGTTGGAAAGTGGTGGGGAACAGCCTTGCGGGCACCAGTTGCGCAGCCTAGCTTCGCCCGGGGATGCAATTGGACAATAGTGCCTAGGTGTGCGATGAGGAGAGTTGGGGGACCCCGGCACAGGCCCAGGACTGGCCATGCGGGCAGCAAGGCACCTGGTGAGCAGCGACAGTGAGGTCGGGAGCCCCTTGGCTTGCGGCCCCCGATCCTGGGCGATTCCGCCCCGGGTGACACGATCTCGGACTCCCTGCGGACATCTTTCTTTACCATCTTTGCTGCCGGCATGTTCGCTGCGCTCATCAAGGACCACCAGTGGGACGACCGCGGCACAGACCATGTGTTCTCCGGCTACATGGAGCGGCTGAAGGGTATGACCTGCTTGTTAGGGCGGAGAGCAACAACACACTCAGCGATGCTTAGGGGTTACTCTGGCTCTGCACTCAGGAAATACTCCTGGTAGTGCTTAGTCCAGCAAGCTACCAAGAGTATACCGCCTACATAGCAGAGTTGGCAAGCTGTCCAATGTGTAGTCAATATGCCAAAACCAGTAATAAAAAGTAGAAATTACCACAAACGTCAGAGGATAGGTAAGACAGAGAAGGGAACATGTGTGAATAAATGTCGAAAGGGTTAATACCAACCTAGAACTGAGCATTAAATACAGGCAAAAAATACACATGATGGCCTCTAAGTGTATGTAGTAAACCCACAATGTGTAAGAAAAGGAAAAGAGAGAGAGGGAGAGAGAAAAGAGATAAAGAACCTGCCATTTAGGCAGGCTAGGGAGGAGGAGGGAGGGAATTGGGGACATTGGTGGTGGGAAATGGGCACTAGTGGAGGCGGGGTGGTGGAACACGATGTGACTGAAACCTCTAAACATGAACAACGTTGTAATTGTATAGCTCACAGTGGTATAATAAAATATTTAATAAAAGAAGTGTTCATCTTCCTGACCCTGAAAGTGGAAAGTATGATCTAAAGAATAATAAATTATTTTCTCCTGGACGAATAAGCATAAAGCAAGAAGCTGTCCTGGCTTAAGCAAATAAATTTACTGTTTGGACTCTGGTGAAGTCTCTTCTCTTGGAGCTTTGCAGAAAGGATCCAGTTTGTTTGAAACCTCAACAAGCACACTTGTAACTTGCTACAACATGCACTTCCCAAATGACAACTCCTCTTCAAATCAAGTCATGAATAAACCACAAATGTCTAGAAATTGAAGCTATTAGTATATGTCCACATTTAGGCTGATGAAATCTGTGTTTAGATCAGCATTCTGATCATGATTACTTAGATATCCCTGAGAAAACTTTTCCTATAATTCTGTTCTTTTTTCATCTCTTTACCAGCATTACTCTTAACAGTCCATGCATAGCTACATAGTATGTACAAATAATATATGACACTTGTCACTTGTCTTCCTGCTGTTCATCAATTTGCTTGAGTGGGCACCAGTAACATCTCCATAGTCTCCTGTCACATGATAGGACTATGTGATAGGACATATGTCACATGATGCTTTAGTGTAGCATCTGCTCACTCCTGTCACATGATAGGACTATGTGACAGGACATTGTCACATGATGCTTTAGTGTAGCATCTGCTCACTCCAGGAACATGAAGAGCCTCAAACCATCCATCAGGTCATGGAAATGAGGTCTATAATTGTTACTGGTTTTTGGCATAGCAAATACATAGCAGATAGTGTTCCAGGTTCTGCTGTGCAGGTGGGATACTCTCAGTAGTATGCTCTCAGTTCGTGCATTTACTGATGAACTGCACAGCCGCTTGCAGCCACACGCAATTGAGAGAGATCAGCTTTTCTCTTGGTTGGAGCTCTGACAAGCTGTGGAGTCCAGATGTTGAAAATGGCTGCCCTCATGTTGTAGGGGTTCCTCTGGCTTCTTGCGAGGCTCTATTGGGATGGGGGCCGGGGCTAGAATCCAACTTCCCTCTCAGATGACTCATGGTCAGCCGAGCATAGGAAGAGTAGGGAGGCAGCTCTGCCTAGTGTATCTGTGTCCATATACTACATATATATCATATGTAGATGTGTGTATGCATTTAATATGTCTCTAAAGCATCCTGTCTTCCTCTATCCATATAGTTTCAGATCAGCTTAATGCATTTTTCCCTTATTTTTTACAAATTACAACTCACTCTCAGTGCAAAGCTTATCTTAATTTGTTCAGGCTGACCTCAAGAAACACCATAGATGAAGAGCTTACACAAACAAGAACAATTTGTTTCTCAAATTTCCAGAACCTGTGAAGTCTAAGAACAAAGTACCAGCAGAGTTGGTATTTTGGTGAGAACCTCTATCCTGGTTCATAAGCAAAAGTCCTTTAACTCTATCTCTTCATGGTAAAGGGCTCATTACTGATCTCTTGGATCTGTTGGTTATTTTCAAATTGCAAATTTGGGTGGAACACAAACATTCAGTCTTGTATTTTTTTGTCTACCTAATTGTTGAAATATTTTCCTTGATCTCAGTTTCTAAATGTAAATTTGATGCATAGTTATTTTTCTCTCATTTTTAACTCCCTGTTCCCTGAGTTATTACTTAAGATTTCATGATAATGTTAGTCTCAAATTCATGTTCTAATAAACTCCAGTCAATATGTATTTACTACTTGGCATTTCAGTTGAATGTTTTAGAGCCTTCTTAAACTAAATATTGCTATATTTTTTCTTTTTTTTATCTCACTCTTTTGTTTTTTCTTTAGTTACTCATATTTATACTTTCAGTTTCATAGGTCCTGAATCTGTCAGCCTTTGTCCGTTTCTTTCTGCCAATACTTACAGAAAGAGATATTTCTCTCCAAAAACAGAATATCTCTATCTCTTCCCTTCCCATATACTTTCGTGTAATCTCCCAAAACTTGATGTTTCCAGATTTTCCATATTTTTCCTAATATAAGCAAAAGCCTAAACTGTTTCTTTCTTTTCTCCCTATTTTAAGACTAATGTTAACCAATCAACTAAAATTACTCAGTTAACTTCCCAATTTACTAAGGGTAAAGGATGAATTGCTTATTGTCATCTACAAATCTCTATCACACAGCCCTAATACCCACATCTGACTAGCTTGTTTATCTTACTTGCTTTGTTCCTATTGCACAGGCCTCATCCTCTTAACCTTGCCAGATTATGTTTTGTGTCTAGGCCTTCAAATTTGTTGCTTCCTCATTGAGGACAAGCTCCATATGCCAAAATGCTTAGCTCTCTCATTTCTATTAGTTATCTATTAAAAGTTATATTCTAAGCTTGTCCTACTCCACTGATCCCATTTAATATTTTTTCACATTCCTACTCCTCACAGTCCAATTCTTTCTACCACCAAAGCCTATTTATTACTATAAACAACTCTGCAAATTTCCTTATTCAATGTGTTTTCTGTATTTGTTCCCCAAAATAAACAGGTTTCTGAAAGGCAAGGATTCTCTCATGTGTTATCTTGATCGCTATATACAATTATCTAGATGCGTAGTGTGGCTACTTAGTTCCACAACTGATGAGTGATCTACTGAATAAAACAGTGAGCGATGAACGTTAAATGATACTCAAATTTAGCTTGCGAAAGCATGGAAAAGAATGGCCAAAGATTAATTTAACTCCATTCAAACTTCCACATAGAAATCTATGACTCAAATAATTTAGGAAGCCCCACAGTCCTAAATTTATACATGTTTTCAAATGCTTATCTGGGAAGAATCACAGCTTATTACAAATGGATTCTTATGCTCTGTTCACAAAGAGTTTGCTTCAGCAGGTCTGTGAAAGACCAAATGGAACTTATGTTTTTAACAAGCACCCTACTGATTTTAATACAGATCTTTAAGAAACTGCTGTAGGTTCAGAAGTAATTCAAATCGAGTGACTTATGTAAATGCAGAGCAGAGAGAAAATTCTTCATTATAGTTAACATGCTGAGCTAAAGAAAATAGATCTGGTCTAAATTTCTTGTAAGCATTCTTCTCAGGAGAGAGTTTAAACTAGAACAGCAATTTGCAAAACAAACTACAAAAACACAGTTTGTATTCATTCTCAGGGGATATGAAGATTTGGTCTTTAAACATAAGATCAATGCCAGAGCTTTCATAGGAAAGCAATTGTTTCTTTAAAATTTTTATTTAGGAGCACTATGAAAAACTTTAACTCACTGGCTGTGGAAAGGCATGCTTGGTTGCTGGTTCCTGAGTGTTAATTCTAGTCAGATGTTCAGCATTCTATACATAAGAAAAACTTCTCTAGAATCATGAAAGAATTGTGCTCAATTTAATCTTTATCAAAATCAATTCTTCTCAGGAGTACCTTGTATTTTATGTACCTGCCTCTAGCAAAGGTGTTTTATTTTATACTTTGTTCTTAGTTAGCTACCTGACTCTGATATATAACATTGTAATCAGTGTTGTCTCATCAGCATTCAAAGGTATGCTCCATTTTAAGAGAAGCAGAGTTAGAACCAAGATGATTTCTTAATTACACTCCTCTTTTCCACTCATTAATTGACCTTTCTTATAAATAGTCACATTCAACTAATATAGTATACTTGAAGAAAATTAACAATTATCCTTATAACATAGTGTGTCTGTAATGGTAAAATATTTGTAATTGGTTATGTTTATCGCCATATTTGAGGGCAAAATGTACCAGAATAAAACAGATTTTTAAAAAAATATTTAAGTGGGTTACTGCAAAAGAAGTCTTTTTTTATAGAACTACAGTTCCATGTAGAATTTCCATGTAGAATTCCATGTAGAATTTGTAGGAGTTCTGACCTCCGTTGCTATTCCAGAATCAGGGATGCTGTCTCGTTTGCCAAGGCTTCGAAAATCAGATGGGCTGGACATGTAATGTGATTTGGAGGCAACTGCTGGACTAGAGCCATTATAGACTGGATCCCATGGGATGTCAAAAGATCACGTGGCCGCCCACCTACAAGATGGTCAGACTTCCTTGTCAAGACCCTGAAGGAACGGTTTGAGGCTCTTCATATTCCTGAATCAACCAGATGCCATTGGGCTACATTGGCACTTGATAGGGTCCATTGGAAATGTTACTGGCGCCCACTCGAGCAAATCGATGAATAACGGGATTCAAGTGATCAAGTGATAAAGTGATTGCAAAAGAAAGTATCTCTTCTTAAATTTCAGCGGCAATCTAGTTCTTTCATCCCTAATTTTTATTGTTCTAGATCACTTAAAACTAAGAATAAAAGACATAAAACACAGTCTTAAGTGAGGCTTCTATTAGTTTGTTCCTATGGCTGGACTCTGTTAGCATTCTGAATTCACAAGCCATTCTGATGTTAGCATTCTGAATTCACAGGCCAAAGACAAGGTAAAGCATCCATTTATATTTTAATTTCAATACTTAAGTTTTATTTCAGTAATTACTTTTGGAGATCATCATAAAAATTGTGTTTTGAGACAAAGATATTGAACAGACTGGTTAACGACTGATGTCATAAACTCTAAATTTTCATGCAAAGGATTAATGCCTCCAAGCCAAACATAGAGCACAAGTTGATGCAAAAGGGGAAGTTTTATATGCTACTTTAAGTAGAGGCAAAGGAGACAGCCAACTCTCAAAATCTAAGCCTCTCCACCTTCCCAGGAAGGGTCCTTCAAGCCTCTCCACCTTCACAAGAAGGGTCCTTCAAGTTAGATACAGGTAAGTATAGGAAATGTTACTGATACAAGTAACTTATTTATGAACTCATGAGAAGTTATAGGGCAAGAACTGGCTATTAGTATTACTTAAAATATTTGCTTTCAGCATAAATTGTGGCATCTTAAAAGTTGTTGGTCATACATTTTCACATTGTTCTTTTTCACATCGTTCTATGGTTCAAAGACCAGAGTCATTGTTTGAGAATTCAGATTAAGAATCGATCTCACTTCCTATATTAGGTTTATATTTTAACTAATTTAGAATGCATTGCACTCTGGAAGTAAATTATGTAATGGCAATAATTCTTATTAAGCACTAATCACTTGATCACTTGAATCCCGTTATTCATCAATTTGCTCGAGTGGGCGCCAGTAACATTTCCATTGGACCCTATCACGTACCAATGTAGCCCAATGGCATCTGGTTGGTTCAGGAATATGAAGAGCCTCAAACCGTTCCTTCAGGGTTTTAACAAGGAAGTCTGACCATCTTGTAGGTGGGCGACCACGTGATCTTTTGACATCCCGTGGGATCCAGTCGGTAATGGCTCTAGTCCAGCGGTTGTCTCCAAATCGCATTACATGTCCAGCCCATCTGATTTTCGAAGCCTTGGCAAACAAGACAGTGTCCCTGATTCTAGAATAGCGACGGAGGTCAGAACTCCGGATTCCTTCACTCACTTGAGTGAGACATGATATTCCAAGCATAGCTCTTTTGATTCCTCTCTGGGAGACCCGAATAGCATTCTCATCCTGCTTTTGTAGGGCCCAGGTCTCTGAGGCGTATGTTAATGCAGGGAGAACGGTGGAATCGAAGAGATGTGCCCAGAGCCAGAGGTTCTTTGTCCTTTTAGTTATTTCTTCGATGCCTTTGAAGGCATTCCATGCCGCTCTCTTCCTCCTGCGCAGCTCAGGTTTTAGGTCCTTCATCATGTTGACTTCTCGACCTAGGTACACATAACTGCTGCATGCTTTGTTCTATTGAGAGTGAATGGGGCCTAGGTACACATAACTGCTGCATGTTTGTTCCATTGAGAGTGAATGGGGCCTCTGGAAGTAGTTCATTTTTCATAAACATAGTTTTCTTCAGATTCAGCTGTAGACCTATCTTTCCACATTCTCGTTCAAATTCAGCCAGCATTTGTGCTGCTTGGCTAATGTTTGGTGTTATTAGAACGATGTCATCAGAGAAGCGGAGGTGGTGTAGTTGCCAATCATCTATCTTCACTCCCATTCCTTCCCATTCTAATTGTTGCATGATGTTCTCGAGGGTGGTGCTGAAGAGTTTTGGTGAAATGGTATCACCCTGTCGAACCCCTCTTTTGACATCAATGATCACTTCTTGTAGAATGGTGAGATCCTGGTGGTAAATCTGTAATACCGCTCACGAAGGGTCTTGATGTATTGGGCTTGAATGCCCTGTTTGGCTAGGGCTTCGATGACTGCTTCAGTCTCCACAGAATCAAAGGCTTTCTGTTAATCAATGAACGTGAGACAGAGCGGCATCTTGTACTCCCTACAAACCTCAATGAGCTTGGTTACTGTGTGGATATGGTCGATTGTGCTGAATCCTTTCTGGAAACCTGCTTGCTCACATGGCTGTCCTTCATCTAGTGTTCTGCTAATCCTGTTCAGGATGACTTGTGTAAACAGCTTGTAGATGACGGACAACAGGCAGATAGGGCGATAGTTGCTGATGTCGTGAATGTCTCCCATCTTGAAGAGTAGAACTGTCCTGCTGGTTTTCCATTGGGAGGGCACCTTGCATTCGGACAGGTAGCGTGTGAAGAGCCGAGCTAGTTTATTGATGAGTACTGATGGCAGATTCTTCAGGTGTTCGGGTCTGACTTTGTCTGGGCCTGGTGCTGTTCCCTTCTTTACTGACGAGATGGCATGTCGGATTTCAGAAGGGAGGACATTGGGAATGACATATCCATCCTGTGGAATTAGGTATGTGGGCAGGTGGATGTGGCTATCAAAGATATTTGAGTAGAAGTCCTGGATAATCTTCTCCATTGCCTTTCTGGAAGATGTGTTAGAATCTTCAGGGTATCGGAGGGCAGTCATCTTGGTCTTATAGTTGGCGAAGGACAGGCGGGCGGTGCGAATCCTTTTCCCAGCCTCTGCTGCATCTTCCAGTATTTCTGCTCTTCTGTCTTTGAGGTCTTCCTTTATCTCTTCTCTGCACTGTTTATCAAGCTTGGACATTAGCATTTGGTCTCCTGAGGCTCGTGCTTTGCCACGTTGGGGAATGAGCTCAAGAGTTTCTGAAGACAAGCGTCCTTTTGTGTTTTTCTCTCTCTCGGCATTCTTCGCACAATCATGGAGCTGCTGAACCAGTCGGTTGTATTCTTCATCGATGTTGTCAATGATGGCATCTTCCCATGTTGCTGCAATGGTGCCAAAGAGTTCCCAGTTGGTGGTCGTTCTGGGAGCTCTCTTCTTAAACTTTGCAGCCTTTTCTCCGTGTTGCGCGAAGTAGAATTTTGCACGAAAGAGATGGTGATTCGATCCTGTTTGGAATTTGGGGAGGACAGCAACATCGGTCAGACAAAACCGTCGATTGAAGATGATGTGGTCAATTTTATTGTGGAACTGTCCGCCAGGAAATTCCCATGTCCAACGCTTCGCTTCAGCCTTCTGTAACTGTGAGTTCCCATGAATGGTCTTGGTGGACATGATGAACTCAGATAGTCTCTCACCCTGTTCATTCCATACTAGGCCATGGGTCCCGATGTGGAGTTCTTCAGCCAATCTTCTCAGTCCTATCTTGGCATTAAAATCACCAACTATGATCTTGTAGAAGGTGTGATCTTTTTTATAGAACTCCTCCAATTCCATGTAGAATTTCTTAATTTCATCTTCTTTGTATGTGGATGTTGGTGCGTAGACAATGAAGATAGAAATTGCTGGCAGTGGGCAACATCTCTTCAAGTGTAATCGTCCTATTCAGTTTGTTAGGCATTCAAATGAATCGATGTTGACAGCCATGTTCATGTTGACAAGGACACCAATGCCACCGACGCCTCACGTCGCATGTTCCAAGGAACAATTCTTCTCCAGTGTCAAATACAGCATGATGCGACTGAGGCCTCCTCATCTCAGTCAGACCAATGATGCCATACTTGATCTTTCGCGCTTGCACCATCAGATCCTCAATATATGCTTCCGATGCCAGTGTACGTGCATTGAAAGTACAGACAGTCATTTTAGTCCTTCTTCGCTTTGGCGGCCTAGGATGGCCGTGAAATTTTATCAGGCACTGCTTGTTCGCCTTTTTACTGCTGCCGTATTAAGGGCTCTTTCGGGTCAGGAAAATAAACATTTTTGTTACTGGATTTGGCATATTGAACACGCATCGGACAGCTTGCCAGGCTCTGCCATGCGGGGCGCTATATTCTCATTACTTTGTGGGGCTCTCTCAGGGGCGTGGGTAGAATATTTATGGTAATTTGGAGGTAACCTGTGTCTCCAGCCCACAGAATAATCCAGTCTCCAGCCGGGCTTGTCAGAAACCCAGCCTACAAGGACCCACCCTGCAGAGACCCGCCCTTCAGAGGAGAGTATTTCAAGCCCAGGAATGCTTGAGCCCAAGACACAGGTACACCTGGCAGAGCAGAAACCAGCTTTCCCTGTTGAACCCCCTGCATTCCATCGACCACGAGAGTAACTTCCGACTCGAGTCCACCATCCCGATGGAGCCTCGGAGGAGCCCAGAGAAACCCCACACCTCGCTGGCAGCAATCTTCACAATCCACACTCTGAAACTGGTAAGATCTCCACCCAGCATATTAATCCAGTCTCCAGCCCACAGATTAAGCACTAATAATAATCAACAATGTGAAAATGCATGAGAAAAAGTAGGGGTTTAATATTCTCTAATAAGATCAGTTCATTATTTCCTATTGGCTTGGATCAAAAGAATAACAGAATCATTGTATTTAAACAAATTGTTATATCAAGAACTGTGATTACTGCAAACCTTTGAATATGTAGTAATATGTCTTCATTTTATGTCTGATAATACTATTTTTGATAATTTAATGCTTGTACATTAAATTACAAGATATATATACAGATATAGATATCTGTATATATATACAGATATCTGTATATATACAGCTGTATATATACACAGATATATATCTACATATATATCTATATTTATATCTCTGTGTGTGTGTATATATATAGATATTATTATAGATATACAAAAATAAAGTAAATAGGGGCTCTGAACAGAATAAAAAAAAGCTGAGCAAAAGGTGGAAAAGCTCCATGATGAGAAGGAAGTAGCCAAATGTGATGAAGATCCAGCAGTCAAACAGATCATCACTAACAACTTTCCAAAGTTGAGGATTATAGGAGTTGACATCGAAGAGAGGCTTGAGGAGTCCCAGACAATATAGAACCATGTTTTAAAAACATCTATATTTTTACACATTCTCACTAATTTTTATGCCACTTCATAGATGTTTTGTAGAGGTAAAGAAATAATTCTCTCTACCTTATTTAATGACTGAAGCACATCTTCTCTAAAACAGAACATTCAGGCTTTCTCAGCAAGAGTAGATGAGGTATATTAGGCCACAATGTCAGAACCTTCTGAGATGGATAAAGCAAAGACTATGGGGTAATTCCTGTACCACTTTAAGCATTTATTATTCTATCAACGTTAAATTGTTTCATCTATATGCATCCACGTATATTCCTTCAAACTAGAAGAAAAGGGAATGTTTTTCATTAACCTCTAGGTTAAGAACCACTAGGGTTAGCACTCTCGGGCACAAAGTTTGCAAAAGGTTATAGGAATAATCTCTTTTCTCTAGCATCTGTCTATATTGTCATTGTGCATTGATTTAATATGGTGGGTCTCATCTAAGTACTATCTTAAAATTTGGACTCATTCAAATATTAGAAGATGAAGGAATCAGCTTTATGATTGCAGTGGGGGGTAAATCACCAAACTATGTCATTTAAAGAGTTTACATAAGTTGAATAAGAAATTCCATTTCTATCAGTTTCCTATGAAAACTAACTTATTTATTTATAAATAATAAATATTTCTTAGGTAGTATTAGGAGTTTCAAAATAGTTCATGTAATTTGCTAATCATATGAGTGCTTTCAGTATGCTATTTTTGTGTCCTACCCTTTTAGTGATAGATTTTTATACATAATCATGAGATACTACTCAAAGGTGGATGATCTGACTATTCCTGAATGTAAGCATCACACATTAAACACTTGTGTACACTGACTGCTCAATCACCTTTGTTCTGTGATTGACATTAATTGAATATTTTTGACGTTAAGAATCAGGTTGGTCTAAGTAAAACAGGAATTATGCTTGGGCAGCTGTATTGATAGTACAGGGTTAATTAAAGGTGCTGGCTCTGCACATGACTAAACCTAGTTTAATTGTCAACACTCCATATGGTCTCTTCAGTATTGCCAGGAATGATCCCTAAGCACAGCAATAAGCCCAAGCACTGCTAAGTGAAGCTCATAAATAAATACAAAAATCAAACCTGGGGTTACTTGTCTCGTATGTTATTTGTTATCTCTGATGCCAAAGGAAAGCAAATTGTCCAGTTTTTCTTTTAAAATATTTTGATTTATATTTTTCTTTATGCTTTTATTATGGGTTTGTAATGTGCTTAAAATAGTGTTAAAATTATGGAATTGCCTCTCAATCACCAAAGTGTCCATGATCATTGACCACTGTCTTTTTTGTGTCCTCTTAGTTTTATCATTTTATCATTCTCATTTTAAGTGTATTAATACTAACCAAAATAAAGACAGTGAGAACAAATGAGATATAACAAATGAGATATAACAAACAAAAACAAAACAAACAAGTGTAGTGGCTTGTAGGTTATGATATAAGAAACACAGATTTGACATTTTTATTGAAACTCTTCTAAATTTAACATAAAACCCATATAGGACTTAACTTTTTAAAAAAAATCTCAAAAGTTACACCTGATGTCCTCACAGGATAGAAGTATAAAGTATCATATAGAAAACATATATAAAGAATGATATAGCAGGGGCTGGAGCCTTAGCCTAGTGGGTAGGGCGTTTGCCTTGCACGCGGCCGGCCTGTGCCGGCCCGGGTTCAATCCCCGGCATCCCATATGGTCCCCCGAGCACCGCCAGGAGTAATTCCTGAGTGCAGAGCCAGGAGTAACCCCTGAGCTTCGCCCATTGCCGGGTGTGACCCAAAAAAGCAAAAGAAAAAAAAAAGAATGATATAGCAAACACACCAAATGAAATAGTCATTAAAACAAGAATACTTTATCCAACCAGTCTATTATTCAGATATAACAGTGCAACACAAAACTTTACTACCTAACAGTAAAGAAATTCTTGATCAACAAATTGGTGCTGCAAGGTGCAGTAAATGCTTTCTTATATAAGACATTAAAGAGACAAAGATTAAATACAGAAACATATGGAATACTCACAAGAAAGATATCAATTTCCTGTATTTCAATAATATCATTTATCAATGGCTTACGCTCACCTCTCCAAAGGCCATGAATGCCTGAATGGGATCAGAAAACTGAAACCAACCTTCTGCTGTTTATAAGAAATACATTTGAACTACTGTGAAAAACACAAGCTCAAAGTAAAATGCTGGAAAACAATCATGCAAGTAAACTAAGCAAAAATGTTGGAAATTCAATCATGAACAGCTCTGTAACAGTCTATTGCTCAGTGATTCAATGAAAATAATAATTGAAAATGAAAAAAATATTAATTAATGTTTGTGAAACCAAAAAAAAGTTGGGGACTACGAAAATTATATCAGACAATACAAACTTCAATCTAAAATATATAATGAAAGATAGACACAATATAATAATCAAAGTATACATAACCAAGAAGCTACATTGTCATAATCAAACAAATGAAAGAGCATAAAGTGTGTAAACAACTACTAACACATGAGGAAAAATAGTGACAAGAACACAACAGTAGATTACTTTAATATAATACTCTCATCATTGAATAGTTCACCAGAAAAAAACAATAATAAAGCAGCCTGCTAAAGATGAAACATAAGAAAAGTCAATACTATTAGGCTTTCACCATCCCCACCAACGTCAAATGCACATTATTATCCAATGTTATTGAATCATCATCTAGAATACAAAACATACTGAAATAAGTCTTTATAAAATCTAGAAAAAAGAAATCATATCAAAAACCCTCTCAGAACATAAAGCTTGGAAAAACACAAGCATTTAAAAGCTGAATAACACAATTTTTAAAATCCATTGTGTTAAAGAGGAAGAAATACATGTATTTGACATTATAGTTTCAGACAAAAAAATATCTTTCTTTCCTTATTTTTTTTCTTTCTTTCTTCATTCTTTCCTTCCTTCCTTCCTTTCTTTCTTCCTTCCTTCCTTCCTTCCTTCCTTCCTTCCTTCCTTCCTTCCTTCCTTCCTTCCTTCCTTCCTTCCTTCCTTCCTTCCTTCCTGGATACAGATGAGAATGAAGGTATGCTGAAATTAATAACATTATAGGAATTCATCAGGAAACAAGAACAGGAACAAGTGACCAAACTCACAATTCCATACGAGAATAGAAAATTAGAAGGATCTCAAAGTAAGTAGAAAGGGGGAAATAATAAAAAAAAATTATAGAAATCTGTGATATGAAAATAAAAAATCATAACACACATGATCAATGAAGAAAAGAGTAGGTTTCTTAAATAAATGACTTAGATCACTGTCCTCTGGTTAAACTTACTAAAAAATGAGAAAAAGACTTGATAAATTGGAAGAGAAGTGAAAGTGGAGAATTTCTATGACATGACCTGGGAAAATATAAAATATTATGGGGTATATTTTTTAACAAATTTATATTACAACATTCTAGAGTATAGAAATTTTGATACTAATTTCTAGTGTCTGCTTGTCTCGTGAGACTAAGAAGAGATTAGAAAAATTGAATACACCTATTACTATCAACATGGTTGAGAGGGTTAACAAAAATCTCCATAGAACAAAAGCCACAAGGTGAATTAACTAGTGAATTCTTCCAAAACTTTAGAGAGGACTATTACCTACTCTTCTCAAGTTCTCCCAGAAAATGTAAGAGGAATCCTTTAGGTTTCTACGAGATCAACATTGCTTATTACTAAACTCTGACTTTACTAAAGACAGAAATTTCAGACCAATATCCCTCAAGAGCATAGGTGCAAATATTCCAAATAAATTCCTACGGAATGGTCAACAACAACATATTAAATGCATCATACATAGCAGTCAAGTAGGATTCATTTCAGTAAGACAATAATGGGTCAATTATATACAAATCAATTAATTTCATATACCACATTAATAAATATAAAAAAACAACACCCACATTATCATCTCTGCAAGTGCAGAGAACAAATCCAGTAAGATTCAACATTCAATTATCATGAACACCCTCAACAAAACGGGGATTGAATAAAATGTTTCTCCATATTTTTAAGGACTATATAATAATACCACGGCAGCATATTCCTTAATGGGAAAAAATGAAAGCTTTTTCTCTATGGTCTGGCACAAGACATTGTTGTTCATTCTCACTTAAATTTATACAGTAAAGTATCATGCTACTTGCAGTTTTATTTGTAAATAGCAGAAAATATTTTTAATTCTAATTATGCTGTAAAAACAAAACCTCAAAGATCTAGGATTCTGTTTGACAAAAGAAGTAGAATGCTTGTAAGTGAAAATTAAAATCACTTCTAAAAAAAAATGAAAGAACACAAACCAAATGGAATATACTACTTGAGGGGCCAGAGTGATAGTCCAGCAGGTAGGGCATTTGCCTTGCACGCGGCTGACCGGGTTCAATCCCTGGCATCCAATATGGTTCCTGAGCACCACCAGGAGTAATTCCTGAGTGCAGAGGCAGGAGTAATCCCTGAGCATTGCCAGGTGTGACCCAAAAGCAAAAAAAAAAAAAAAAAAAAGGAATATAGTACTTGGTCTTGGATAGGGAAAATCAGTATCCCTAAAAAGATTTGCATATCAACCCTATTTCCATCAAATTCTTGAGACTATATTTAAATGTGTATAGAAAATATATATGAAATTTAAATATGGAATGATAAAACTTCCAAAACAGCCAAACAAATACCGATAAAAAGAAAAGCGTGGGTTGAATGAGTTCTTCAGACTTTAATCTCTGCTATAAAATCAAAATAAGATTCCTCATAGTACTTCAGCAAAAACAGACTCAGATCAATAGATAAGAAATTAGAGCCAAAGATGAGTGCTCAAATATATTGCAATTAATTTATAAAAAGTAATTTATGGATTAAGTAGCACTTTAAATTCTTTTCAATAAATCATGCTGAACATACAGGATATACAAAAAGCAAAAAATAAATATCTCGATCACACATTATAAACAAAGATAATTGAAACTGGATTAATTTCCTTCAAAGAAAATACTTTTGCTATTAATTAAAATAAAATTAATATAAAATATTTGAATGAAAAATTGGCATTGGCCTCAGAGGATTCTTGAATGATATCTTTTTATTGTCAAAGAAAACAAAAGAAGAAATAAACATGCAAGACTACTCAAAACTAAGAAGCTTCTGAACTGCAAAATAAATGGAAACAAGCTGCTGATTGAGAAAAAATATCTGTACATGATAAGTCAAAGAACTAAAATACAAGCTATATAAAACACTTTCAAAGCTCTAAAAATTTCATAAAAAATTAGGTAGACAAAATGAAAAGATACTTCTTGAAAGATGACAGAAAGATGGGCAAAGGCTTATTAAAATGCCATCATCAATGATTATAAGGGAAATTAATTCAAAATGACAATAAGATATCATCTCACACCAGAAAGAATGGTCTATATCATAAAAGTCCAGAACTAATAAATAATTGTGTGACTATAACAAAAATAGGAACTCTCATTCATTGATGGTGGGAATTTTGCTTACTTCGGTCTCTATATAAAACGGTATGGAGATTTCATCAACAAATAAGAATAGCACTTGCATATGTCCATGCAATTACACACTTGGATATCTCCCAAAGGACACAAAAACATTAATCTGAAAAAGACAAATGGGTACTATGCCCATCACAGCATTACTTTCAATAAGCGAAGTCTGGAAACAATACAGATATTCAACAATGAATAAGCAGATAAAGAGCTTGTGGTATATTTACACAGGGGCACTATTCAGCTAATAGAAAAGCTGAAATCTTGTGACTTTTCTGTAACTTGGATGGAGTGCAGGGCGCTGTGCTAGGTGAAGTGCATCAGAAAAAAACAAATCTAAGATAACTCACTTAATATGGATGTGGAGTATAAAGAAACAAAGTAAAGAATTATATAGCACCAATAGAAATGGACCCTGAGATATGATCAAGTAAACTCCTATATACCAATGGCAAAAGGGATGGAGATGGGACTTTGGACAATGCTGGGGAGATATTTACACTCTGCTGATGTAAATGAGGGAAACAAACTACAAAAATAATAACGTAAGTCCTATTATATTACTTGTATCACTTGTCTTCCTGTTCATCGATTTTCTTGAGCAGGCATCAGTAAGGTCTCCATCCGTTGGGAATTAGGTCCATTATTGTTACTGTTTTTGGCATAACAAACACCATGGGTAGCTTGCCAGGCTCTGCCATGGCCCTGGGTTCATCCCAGGGGGCCCGGTCTTTTCTATGCCAGACCAACAACCATCCAGAGCTCACAGGGCAGAGCCCTGGGTGTAGGCAAGCCTGTCTCCTGTCTGCCACCTGCTGACACAGCCGGGTACATCAGCCACCCCTGCAACACCTTGAGGGGCAGGACTGGGTATGGTAACACTGTCACTGTCTTCCCGTTCATCATCGATTTGCTCAGTGGGCACCAGTAACATCTCCATATGTCCTGTCTCATGCTAGTAGAGCCCAAGGGCATCTGCTTGCTCCAGGAACATAAAGAGCCTCAAACCATGCCATCAGGTCATGGGAATGAGCTCCATAATTGTTATATGGTATTTGGCATATCAAATACGACACTGGTAGCTTTCCAGGTTCTGCGGTGCAGGTGGCATACTTTTGTAGTGACTTCTGATCTCCAGCATTTATTGATGAACCGGGCTGTGATCAGCTCTTCTGCAAGATGGAGTTCTGATGAGAGGGGCCGACGGTGGAAAATGGCAGCCCTCATGGAGTGGGGGGTCGTCTGGCTTCTTGTGAGTCTCTGCTGGTGTGGCGGGCCAGGGCTGGAACCCGCCATCCCTCCTTAGACCTCATGATCGGCTGGGCACAGGGAGAGCCAGTAGCAGCTCTGCCCAATGTCTGTGTGTCTCTGGATCAGCATACCTAGGCAGGACTTGAAAAAGATTGCTTCAGGGTCCCCCACTCCATAAGCACCGCCATTTTCCACATCCAGAGTCTTGTCAGAACTCCACCCAGCAGAAGAGCTGATCACAGCCCAGCTCATAGAGACCCACCCTGCAAAAAGTCTTTTTCAAGTCTGGCCCAGGTATGCAGATTCAGAGACTCACAGACATGGGGCAGAGCTGTGACTGGCTCCCCCCTGTGCCCAGCTGATCACGAGGTGCCAGGGAGGGATAGCGGGTTCTAGCCCTGGCTGGCCACCCCAGCAGAGCCTCGAAAGAAGCCAGTCGAACCCCCTACTCCATGAGGGGCTGCCATTTTCCACATCCGGACTTCCCTCTCATCAGAATTCCACCCAGCAGAAGAGCTGATCACAGTCTGGCTCACTGAGACTGGGTATGGTATAAATAAATAAATTAAATAAATGTTAAAACTAAGCAAGATTTTTACTAGGAGTATCTCCATTTACCATTTCACTTATAATTGTCCAGCATTTTTTTTTGAAAAAGCAAATTTTTTGTTCTGTTTTGGGGCTACACCAGGCAGTGCTCAGAGCTTATTCCTGACTTGTGCTCAGGAATAATTCCTGGCAGGCTTGGGCGGCCATACACGTTGTCAGGGACAGAACTCAGGCCGCTGGCATACAATACATATGCCTATTATACTAAAGTAATAATTACAAATGAATGCATTTTCAGCTATATTCTGCATTTTGATTTTCAAAGATAGTTTGATGGTTCTTTATTTTTTGGCAACTGCTTTACATATTGTAAAGATATAGTATACATGTGCCTACATACATAGTGATCTGTTCCTATTGCAAATATTGCTATCTCTAACATTCCTCTAACATTCCAATGTATATAATCATCCTAAACACAAATGACATTGATGGCCAGGAATGTGGTTAAGGGTATGATTGTACATAGGCCTCAAATATGTGAGGTCTGGGTTTAAAATTAAGCATTTAAAATAACTTTAGTAGCAATTTAAAGGCAAAAAAAAAAATCCTTGAAAAGTTCCTAAAATCTTCACTTAAT
Organism: Cryptotis parvus; assembly: GCA_021461705.1. NCBI lineage: Eukaryota > Metazoa > Chordata > Mammalia > Eulipotyphla > Soricidae > Cryptotis > Cryptotis parvus. The sequence continues at coordinate 28,349 of JAJIBD010013656.1, read as the reverse complement.
TTTGCTTAGGCAGAAATATTATTTAAAATGTTAGACACCTGGCCTCAAACGTGGCTGGGGAAGCTGGATCTCGGCTCTCTCCAGGCTCAGCTGACCATGGGAACCCCAGGAGGACAGATGGGTTTTGGGAGTGGGCCCATCACCTCTGGGTGTGTGGGGGCGGGGGTCCCAAAGCAGCTGGATGAGACTCGCACCAAACTAGCCGCCACCTTTGCTGTCCTGACGCTGCAGCATATCAGCCCACCCGGGAGAGATGCTACCTCAAGACCACATTAACAGAGCAAAACGAGTTCGAGTCCAGGTAAGCAGCTCTGAGAAGCAGGAATCACAGGGAATTTGTCAGATGGAGTCGGGGTCGCCCCTTCCCCGACGCATTTTGTCTGAGCCTGGTGGCCCGGCCCAGGAGCTGCCCTGGGGCGACCACCCATACCATGCAGAGCCTCAAACGTGGCTGGGGAAGCGGGATCTTGGCTCTCCCCAGGCTCAGCTGATCATGGAGCCCCAAGGAGAACAGATGGGTTTTGGGGAGTGGGGCCCATCACCTCTGGGGGGGGTCCCGGAGGCAGCCGGATGAGACTCGCCCACCACACTAGCTGCCACCTTCGCTGTCCGGATGCTGACCATGAGGCCCCTAAGTCACGCAGGCGCAAGTGGCAGCGTGGCCCATTAAACTAGTGGAAACAGTTATGTCCTTTAATGTACTGCATTCTACAATGTGTAGAAAAGTTAGGCGGGAGGAAGAGATAGAGAGGAGAGAAAAGACATACAGAACCGGCCAAGTAGTCGAGGTGTGGGAGGGAAGAGGGAGGTGGGAACATTGGTGATGGGAGATGGGTTCAGGTGGAGAGATGGGTGTTGGAACACTATAGAACCAAAAAATCTACATGAGCATCTTGCAATTGTATGTCTAAAAGTGGTGTAATAAAATTTGAAAAAAAATAAAAGGAAAAGATTGCAAAAGAATAAATAAAATGTTAGACACCTAACTTGTAGTCAAGTGAAAAATTTACTCATATATTTTTTAATGTTAGAACTACAACAGGTATACAAATAAATATGGAGGAAATCACAAAAAGTAATTCTTGAGTTTGTTAATTATACTCTCAGTCAAAAGTTACTTCTTCAGCACTCAGCTTAATAGTCCCAGAGAGACCTATTCTTCACTGCATTTACATATAAAACATACATGCCATGCATATCCACATGTTTTAATTTAGTTTAATAGGAAACTATTTTTCACCGAAAGCTTTGTTTGAGTTCCTTACTTTCAAAACCTCCTCAGATCTATTTCCCTGCTGTCCTATTTTATTTCAATTCTATATTGAAGAAAGCCTCTCTCTGTGATTTGAAACATTTCCCAGTGTCTATGGCAGTAGCTAATTTTTTCATCACATTAATACCAATAATATGATGCATTTGAGCACTCTGCAGTGTTTTGATAAGATTCCACAGGGGTCTAGCCTTTTCCAGCTATCTCAAAATGTTCAAAAAATAAAGCATCCAGGCAAAAATTATAAGCTCTGCTAACCATTTGATAGCAAAAGATATTAGAGCACGTGGCAGAAGTTTGTTCTTTAATTTTTTTTTCTTAAGAGAGAGCCATGCAGAGGGATTCATTAATTTCTAAACACTTCAAAATGAGAAACAGGAAGAAAGTATCTTGAAATGACTGGTTAAGAAGATATTTCACCAAACAATTAGAATAAGGAAAAAAAGGTGTGACTTCAATCACTAATCCAATAAGCTGAAGGGAAAAAGTTAATTTCAAAAAGCGGACATTTTTAAAAATTATGCTATTTTCATTGCTTACCATATTTTGCACCTGCAAATTCATTTTCCCATCTCTCAGTCTCAGCAAAGTTGCTTTTTGCACAGTATAGTGAACAAAGAAGTAAATGTATCATTTGTTTCAAAATTATAGATACAGTATATGGCTCAAATGTAAAATTATAGTTATTGAACTTTGAAATAAATAAAAGATACAAGACATGATGACTTTTAATATATATTTTCATATATCATAAGTCATTTTCCACATCCGGACTTCCCTTTCCTCAGAACTCCTCCCAGCAACAGCCTATCATAGCCCGTCTCATCGAGTTTCACCCTACAGCAGTTTTTTTTTTCAATCCTGCCCAGGTATGCTGAACTAGAGACTTACAGACATGGGGCAGAGCTGCTACTTGCTCTCCCTGTGCCCAGCTGCTCACGAGGCGCCCAGGAGGGATGGAGGGTTCTAGCCCTGGCCCGCCACCCCAGCAGAGCCGCACAACAGGCCAGATGACTCCCCCACTCCATCGGGCCGCCATTTTCCACATCCAGACTTCCCTCTCATCAGAACTCCACCCAGCAACAGCCTATTACAGCCTGTCTCGAGCTGCTGCAAGCAGTTCATCTATAAATGCTATATTTAGAGGTGACTATAAGGGTATGCCACCTGCATGGCAAGCCTGGCAAGCTGCCCTGTTTTATGTGATATGCCAAATACCAGTAACAATTATATTAGTTCATTCCCATGACCTAATATAATGGTCTGAGGCCCTTTATATTCCTGGAGTGAATAGATGCTCTTGGACTCTACTAGCATGAGACAGGACATATGGAGATATTACTGGTGCCCGCTCTAGCAAATAGATGATCAATGGGAGGATAGCGATAGATAAGTAATTATAGAATTTCAAACTGGTTAAATTTGTAATTGACTTTTGAGAGATCTTGTTAGAAGTAACTGAAAGAAAATTTTATGTATTAGATGATAGTAGCTAAAAATAAATGACTTGATCAAGGCTTTGATATTTAGGAGTAATATGATAGTTGCAGAGGCAGATTGGCAAATATGCCTCATCAAAAGTTATTATAAAATTCTTGACTCCAGAGAATTCCTGAAAGCTATTTTTGTTTTGTTTTGATTTATTGTCACACAGTGGTGCTGAAGACGAATTCTTAGCTCTAGGGCTAGGGAGCATACCTGGAGTGTGATCTCTGGGGCCATTGGTGATGCTGGAGTAGCAAACCCTAGCCGGCTCCATGCAAAGCAAGCGCTCCACCTGTTGTACTGTCCCGCTGGCCCTGAAAGTCATTTTTATTAAACAATTTTATTTTTCATAACATATTAGATGAATGAAATAGCTCAAATTTAGACAATAATTGTCACTTGATCACTTGAATTCCGTTATTCATCAATTTGCTCAAGCAGGCTCCAGTAACATTTCCATTCCACCCTATCACGTCCCAATGTAGACCAATAGCATCTGGTTGCTTCAGGAATATGAAGAGCCTCAAACCATTCCTTCAGGGTCTTGATGAAGAAGTCTGACCATCTTGTAGGTGGGCCGCCACGTGATATTTTGACATCCTTTGACATCCCATGGGATCCAAACAGTAAGGACTCTAGTCCAGTGGTCATTTCCAAATCGCATTACATGTACAGTCCATCTGATTTTCAATGCCTTAGCAAACAAATAGCGATGAAGGTTGGAGCTCCGGATTCTTTCTCTCACTTGAGTGAGGCATGATATTCCAAGCATAGCTCTTTCGATTCCTCTTTGGGAGACCCAAATAGCATTCTCATCCTGCTTTCGTAGGGCCCAGGTCTCTGAAGCATATGTTAATGCAGGGAGAATGGTGGAGTTGAAGAGATGTACCGAACAGCAGCTTCTTTGTCTTTTTAGCTATTTCTTCAATGTTTTTGAAGGCATTCCATGCCGCTCTCTTCCTCCTGCGCAGCTCAGGTTTTAGTTCGTTCATCACTTTGACTTCTTGATCTAGGTACACATAACTGCTGCATTCAGAGATGTCTGTTCTATTGAGAGTGAATAATTGTAATAATTAAATAACTTATAGAAGACAAAATTTAATTTTACTATTATGTCAGCCCAATGCAATAAATTTTTGGTCTCAGTTCTATTTAATTTATCAACTTTAATGGCAATTTTTAAAGTAATGGGAAAGTTTTGATCACTAAAATATTTTTATTTCAAAGATGTCTCTCCATGTGCGTCTTCTATACATCTATTGGGATTGCATGCAACAGCAGTTTTACTCATATACAGGAAATTACGCCATGGTTATGCAAAACTGTCTCAAATCTATTTTTTTATTTTATTAGCAGAAATTCTGACATCCCATGGTATCCAGTCATCCATCAGGTGCTCGGTGGTGCCATGCGCACCTTTGAGGTGAAAAGTGAAGGCTTAGGGGCCGGAGCGATAATCCAGCTGGTAGGGCGTTTGCCTTGCACACAGCCGGCTAATGCCAGCCTGGGTTCCAACCCCGGCATCCCATATGGTCCCCCGAGCACGTCCAGGAGTAATTGCTGAGTTCAGAGCCAGGAGTAACCCCTGAGCATTGCCGGGTGTGACCCAAAAAAGAAAAAAAAAAGTGAAGGCTTAGTTTCAGCTGACACTGGGCTCACCCTGCTCCATATATTTCCCATCCTGTGACCTCCCCCGAAGGAAAAGGTGCAAAAGGCTGCACCTTGAATGCTGAGGTCACAGGGTTGGTCCTGATTTCCCCTGGCTTCAGAGCTTGGCTTTCAGTTGGTTCTTCCCAGGAAGCTATAAAGACATTCCAGAGGGCCGGAGCAATAGCACTTAGGGATCGATTCCCCAACATCCCATATGGTCCCCCGAGCAATGCCAAGACTAATTCCTGAGTGCAGAGCCAGGAGTAACCCCTGAGGGTTGCCAGGTGTGACCCAAAAAGAAGAAAATACCTATTAGAGAGAGAGGCTAGGCCACACTGGCAGTACTCAGGGATTATACTCCTGGCAGTACTCTAGGAACATAAACTATGGGATGTCTGGGATGGAAGTGGATCAGACCTTTACCCTCCTGCACTATTTCTCCTGCCCCTACAATTCATTTCTGCGAATCACAGCAGACATGAATCTGCTGATGATGGGGATTGGACAAATTCTCTTCATGAATTTGAATGCCTCGTGAATGCTGTCAGTCACTGAACCCCCACTTCACTGATGGGCCCACTGGGTTGGCTAGCTTGGTCGCCGCTAAGGCTGCCTGGGGGTTTGAATTGGTCTGGAGGATTTCTGGTCCATGGCTGCCAGGGCCCCAAGGGGATGGCTGTGATCATGGACCCAGCGCATACATGAAGTAGTTCAGGGGGTACCACAGTCCCCACTTCCTGTGACTGGACCCCGGGTCTGCAGAAGGCAACAGAGCTGGAATGTCTTTTTATTCATTCATTCATTCATTTACTTAATTCATTTATATTTTGCTTTTTTGGGTCATACCCGGCAATGCTCAGAGGTTACTCCTGGCAGTGCTCGGGGACCATATGGGATGATGGGGATTGGACCTGGGTTGGCCATGCACAAGGCAAACGCCCTACCCATTGTGCTGTTGCTCTGGCCTCTGCAATAGCTTTATTTATTTATTTATTTATTTATTTATTTATTTATTTATTTATTTATTTATTTATTTATTTATTTGCTTTTTGGGTCACACCTGGCAATGCTCAGGGGTGTCTCCTGGCTCTGCACTCAGGAATTACTCCTGGTGGTGCTCGGGGACCATATGGGATGCCGGGGATCAAACCCTGGCCAGCATGGGCCGGCCACGTGTAAGGCAAACACCCTACCCGCTGGGCTGTTACTCCAGCCCCCTGCAATTGCTTTTTAGCATTTAGTTTTGAAATGGAAATGTTAATGGCGTCCGCTCGAGGAAATCGATGAACAATGATGTCTAGTGATCTAGTGATCTTAGTTTTGAATTTGGTCCACACCCAGCAGTGCTCAGGACGCTATACTCAGGAATCATTCCTGGCAGGATCAGTGAGCAACACCCTCCCCCAAAAAAAAAAAGTATTGTTGGGTTTCTGTTGTTCTTTTTGGATCACACCCAGCAATGCTAGAGGTTACTCCTGGCTCGGCACTCAGGAATTACTCCTGGCAGTGCTCAGGGGATCATATGGGATGGGATGCCGGGAATCAAACCCATTTTGGCTGTGTGCAAGGCAAACCACCCTATCCGCTGTTCTATCACTTTGCCTCCCCCAAATAGCTTTTAGACTACTTGCTTTTCTTGCTCCTCTTTGAAAGCCTTATCGGTCCATCAGATCCCAAAGCCTGAGATAACCCTCCGGTATCTCCGCAGTGAGCTGGTAACTTTACGTGGGACTTATTTTCTTTGTGCACTTGGACTCAGCAGAGTCACCAAATTGTCCTCACTATGGGTGAACTCCCCCAAGGACTGGGGGCAAGAGCACTGTAAATAGTATTTGCATTTTGGGGTATATAATACATGTAGGTAATGCAGAAGTTCCAGCTGTTTTAGAGGGCAAGAGCCATAGCTCAAAGGACTTAGTATATGTTTACCATGTGGGAACCCCAGTTCCAGGGCCAGAGAGATAGCACAGTGGGTAGGGCATTTGCCTTGCTCACCACCGTCCTGAGTTCAATCCCCTGGCATCCCATATGGTCCCCTGAGCACAGCCAGGAGTAACCCCTGAGCATTGCTGGGTGTAATCCCAAAAAGGCAAAATATATTTTTTAACCAAGAAGCCCCATAACACAGGGTCTAGTAGGAGAATTGTGCCGTCCCACCCCTGCTTTGCCAGTGTGACCTCCAAAATAAAAGGGAGCCCCTGGGCCAGAGAGGTGGTGCAGGGGTAAAAGCACTTACGTGCAAACAGATGATCACAGTCCCATCCCTTGAGCATTGTCAGGAGCAACCTTAACGTGACTTGGGGAGCTGGAGGCGATATCAGAGCCGATAAAGCCTTTGCCTTGCACCTGACTGACCCAGGTTCTCCGGCATCCCCTATGGTCCTCCGAGCACTGCCAGGAGTAATTCCTGAGTACAGAGCCAGAAGTAACCCCTGAGCTTTGCTGGGTATGACCCAAAAAGTAAATAATAATAATAAAATAATAAAGTAACAAGATGCGTGAGTCCCAAGTCACATTCTGAATTAGATCATATGTGATTGGAAAGAATTAATCTTCTAAGATGATTTTTTTTTGTTTGTTTCGAGGCTACTTTTGAGGGAGGGGGAGCATGGAAGCGTGCTTGAGGCCAGTGCTCTGGGGACCAGCTCTGTGAGCCATCTGAATTTACCCCAGTGACTACTTGAGAGACATGGGGCAGAGCTGCTACTGGCTCTCCCTGTGTCCAGCCTCTCACGAGGCGCCCAGGAGGGATTGCTGGTTCTAGCCCTGGCCCGCCACCCCAGCAGAGCCTCGCAACAAGCCAGACGACCCCCCCTACTCCATGAGGGCCTCCATTTTCCACATCCGGAATTCCCTCTCATCAGAACTCCACCCAGCAGACCAGCCTATCACAGCCTGGCTCGCGCGCAGCCTTGCAGCTGCGCAGTTCATCAATAAATGCTGGATTTAGAGACGACTACAAAAGTATGCCACCCACACGGCAGAGCCTAGCAAGCTACCCGTGTCATATTTAATATGCTAAATACCAGTAACAATTTTAGACCTCATTCCCATGACCTGATGGAATGGTTAAAGGCTCTTTATGTTCCTGGAGCAAGGGAGATGCCCTTGGGCTCTACTAGCATGAGACAGGACATGTGGAGATGTTACTGGGTGCCTGCTAGAGCCAATCGATGATGAACAGGAATACAGTGATACAGTGATTAGTAGAAATTAAATGACATGTTTTTAAGATTACCGAAATGTGACATAAAAACTATATGCAATATTTAAATAAGAAAAATTATTTATTTAAATGTTGTCAACTAAATATTGAACAGATTTGTCATAACAATGCAAGGAAAAAAGATGTTTAAAATAAATCATTTGACTTTGTTTCCAGATGAATTTTAACATATTCAGTGAACTCTGACAGTCGAAAATTTAGACATAATTTACTTATGTGAAATACAAGTGATAATCACTTTAGTCTAATTAAAATTACAAATATAGTGTTTATTAATATAATTGTAAAATGAAACCCAAATATAATAACAACATTCTAGCTATTGATGGAAATTTGGAAGAAATAAATTGGTTCTAGAAAAATTACGTCAACAACTTTGAAAGACAATTTTTATCTACCTCCCAGTCCTTGATTAATTAATCAGGCAAAACACAGGGTTTCAATTCAATTAATTTGCTTGCTATATAGAATTCTAATGGACTAGATAAAAGAAAATAATATGTGAACAACATAAATGATGATTTTGTTTGTTTGCAGGATATCACTGGCGGTGCTCAGGGCTTACTCCTGACTCTGCAGTCAGGGATCATTCCTGGTGGTGCTTTGGAGAATAGACTGAATGCTGGAGATTGAGCCTGGGTCAGCTAGCTGCATGCCAGGCAAATGCCTGCCTGCCTATTACATCTCTGGACCAAGAATGAAAAAATACCAATGTGCTAATATCTGCATGTTATTAGGTTTAGGTTCTGCTTTATAACTGTGTTATTGAAAAATTGAATTTATTGAAGTTGATCAATAAATATATATGTCTTATACACACACATCATGCATATGTCTCAAGAGCCTGAGTCATTGGAAATATCAGCAAGGTATTAGAACTTATTTATAAAAGACAATTTTTCATAAAATTCTATAAACAGGGGTCAGAAAATATCCAACATTTTCCAGTGAGGTTTAAATCTATAAATCTTAGAATCATTTTGAATAATTTGGGCAACGAGTTAAATGTAATAAAAATTTGCCATGGTTTTAAAATATAGATTCAGAAAAATTTGCCATCTGCTTCTCAGGAACTTTTAAGACAGTTAAGTTGCAAGTATTTCCCCCCAAAAGAAGAATTAATATTCTGTGGAGTTTCATGACAGATGAATGTCATCTGAATGGCCTAAAGGTTCAAGGTAGGCTCAGCCTTTCTGGTTCTCTGACACTGTCTGCTATATCAATTTGAAGATGAAAAGTAAATGAATTAATCTGATTAACCAAGCAAATCATAGTTTTCCACAAGTCAGAAATGGGTAATTGTTGAGGCATGAATTATCCATATTGACAATCTTTGTTTGAATAAATCAAAATCATAATTCTACTTAATTTGTTAATAAAAATCCTAGTTCTTATACTGTGGTTTATGACCCCCCAGAGGGTTGGATAACACATTGTGGGAATCATCTTAAAATCAATTTTTATGCTTTATTATCAGCAAATGTTTGATTTGTATATTATGTGCCTTTATACTTGGATTTTGGTTAAATATTGGGGATAGGACCTGGAAAGAGTATAGAAGGTCAGCGCCTTCCTTGCATGGGGCCAACCATAGATCAATTCCTGGAATTCCATTTGGTCCCCAAGCACTACCAGGATTAATTCCTTGGTGTAGTATAGAGCTGGGAGAAAGTCCCGAGTACCTCCAAGTTGCAGCCCCAGTGCAAAAAAAAAAAAAAAAAAAAAAAAAAAAATGTTCTTGAAAAAGTCTTGAATGGAAAAAGTTTAAAAAATCATAGCACTTATAACAGACAAGACATAGTGACATTATAAAGTGCATCTAATCTCTAATTCTGTGCCTCTCTTCAGAACATGGTGCTGGAAGAAATACTGATAAACACCAAGCATTGATTGGAGTAGGGTAACAATAAAGAAAAATGACAACATCTTAATATAACAACAGAATGGACCTAATGAGACTGAAGAATGTTCACACCACCTAAGGATACAAAGAAAAGGCTGGATCATACATAACTAAATGATACGTGTTTATTTTCTCCTTAGAAACCACATTCTTGTATGGACAGTCCTGACCAAGTCAAAAAACGCAGACAGATGAGTATATAAAATTGATTTAATTTTATGTAACATTTGAAACTAAAAAAAGGATTGAAATGGAGGATCTTTACTCGTGGGTAATCAGTAGAGTATTTTCTGATTCTGTTAGTTACTTTCAGTTAATGGTTTAAACAACATACATTTTCTGTGTTAGGAGTCTTGTATCATCTTAGGTTTGATCTACCACATTGGGATTTTTCACACAAAATACTAAGTTGTCTACCATGGCTTACTTTTCTCCTGAATATTTGTCGGCAGAAGTATACATTTCTAAGGACAGTAAGCTGGTTATTGACAACACATAGTTCTGTTTGGTTCACAGAGCTTGGATTCAGGTAGATAGCTAATAATCAGTAGCTACCTCGATCTTTTGCCATATGGATTTATCAACAAAGCAACTTCTTTATTAAAGTTAGAAGGATGAGGGCCTTCTAGAATGATTGAAGTTAGAATATTTGTGATTTATGCTATATAATTATATGTTGATATCCTATTAGAAGAAAGTAAAGGGGAGGAGATAGCACAAAATCATGATTTCATGTGAAAGGTAAAATTTGGGTTTAGTAGTAGAAACTATCTATACCCAGAATGTCATATCAGCATCAATGTGATAAAGATAAGAAGGAAACTAATTAAAAAAAGTAATTCCAAAGGTTTAATTTTTAAAAAAGACATGAAGTGGTCAAGATGATGGAAACAGGACATGAAAACCATAAATCATGAATTATGAGAAGAGCGTTATAATATAGATAAAATAAAGCTGTTAGTTAACTCTTCACTAGTAATGCTAACTTGTTCTGTTTTGTTTTATAGGAATCTATTTGTAGTATTTTTATAAGATTGATGTATATGCTGTTAATTCCCTTTAGCAATGCTAACTTGTTCTCTTTTAGTCTATATGTAAAGGAGCCTATTTGAATTTTTTTGGCTGTTGTCAAATATGTGTCTTTGAAGGTAACAGTGACAATGGCAAAGTCTGGAGATACTGAAGAAGGCCTAGCTGATGTCTTTGAGATTGTTTCCTCAAAATTATCTGCTTTGTCATTTTTGAAGTCCAAGATAAGAATACTTAAAAATGTGAAGATGCTTGGAAGAGTCCAAGATAAGAATACTTAAAAATTTGAAGATGCTTGGAAGAGGTGGTGAGAAATTGTAGATCACAGCACATAAAGAAGGGGCAATGGCAAGAACCTCTGACCCACTGACCAAGATGTAGGGTCAAGTAGACTGCTGAAATTAAATAGAATTTAAAGGACTGAGAGCAATCTGGGTTGGGTAGTGATAGTGACAATATAAGTAAAACAGCACAAGAGATATATATATTTTGGGGGCCGGAGCGATAGCACAGTGGGTAGGGCGTTTGCCTTGCTCGTGGCCGACCCAGGTTCGATTCCGCAATATCCCATATGGTCCCCCGAACACTTCCAGGAGTAATTCCTGAGCAAAGAGCCAGGATTAATCCCTGAGTGTTGCCAGGTGTGAACCCCCACCCAAAAAAAAAAAGAGATATATATTTTTATGGGGGGTGACTAGTTAGGAGATAATTAAATAGATGAAAGAAACCATGATTATGAATGAAAACTGATTTTCAATTACAAATATAATGCAGTATATGCAGATAATGAAACATGAGACTGCACACCAGAGCTGTACATTACATCATTAATATAACCTGGCTGTTTTTTACAGATACAGTTTGGGAAAAGAAATATTTGACTTGAATATAGAAGTGAGAATATGAAAGAATTTAAATTTCTGCTAAATTTCTTGCTTAAACAAGAGTCAGAGAAGCAAAAGTGTGCAATAACATGAAAATGAGATGAGCAGACTGTGGAGTAGGAAGAAAAAATGCTTTAAATAGAAAAATACATATTTCTGGACATATTAAGTTTGAGATGTCAGCAAGAATGTAGCAGAAATATATAACACTGGAAGCAAAATTTGAGCTCAGGGAAAATTCTGGGCTTAATATCTAATGATGTATGATAAAAAGTTGGTCATGCTAAATGCTTTAGAAGATAATGAACTAAAAATGAAAATATGTGGATTGTTTTGCAATCGTTTTCAATGATTTTAGCCTTTCTCATATGTAAACTGATGCATGATATTTGTGAAGTGCAAAGAACATCTCCAGAGTAATTTAATTAACTAGATGTTCTTGACCCAATTACAGTGTCCTTAATTTTCCATTCCCTTCTATGAAAATATAAACAACAATTTTGAGATCAAAAATTCCTTCTTGTTTCAAAATTCTGAGTGTATTGACTGAAATATACTATATCTTTAGAGTTGAATAGCATGATGTCTCATTTATAGAACTTTTAAGTGGCAATGAATAAAATATTAAGCATTAAAGATAGCAGTAAATTAAATTTCTAATTAGCTGTTATAACATTTGTGCACATTCAAGTATGTGGTGCTCATTTTATGAGGATAAATATGAGTGAAATTAATATAATCCATAGTTCTTTGTATATTTTAGAAAAAGTTATTTATTCAGCATTGCTAGATATCAACTATCTCCATTTAAAGAATTTTTTACCACAATATTCATAATACATATCCATACTACACAATCAGAGCATATTTATTAAATTCTATGAGAGAAGATATGTGAAAGAAATCATCATTTTTTTTCATTTATACCAACCAACAGAATCCAACCCTTCTATTTGAAAACAAAATTATTGTATTGGCCTAAATTATCCGAATTGGCTATTTTTTCCCTTAAGCGTTTACCTTTGTTGCTTACTTTATCAAGCCGAGTCTTGATTAGCCCTATTATGATTATGGAGTTAATGTGCCTTTAACCAAAATTAACCTTATTGTGAAGTAGACAATCATCTTAACAATATTTGCATATCTGTTTAGTATGAGAAGTTGTAACTTGAAATGTTCATGACTTTTCAAAAAAGCAACAAATTCATTATCCAAGCATTATAATTCACATTGTAATATATAAACAGTAGCAACTGCTTAAGTTATTAAGCAAATACTCTGATTCGAATTTAATTTCTCTTTGTTTCCTTCATCACAATGGCTCATTTTCTACACTGATCCTTATGTATGTAGTTTTTTCTTAGTCAATTAAAATGTAGTTATTCTTAGGAAAGAATCAAACTTCAACAGAAAAATTCCATACTGTCCTCCCTCAATAACGTCTTAAATATTTTGTTTGTACTTTTTATATGATGTATAACAGAATGCAAGATCATCCATTTAATCATCTTATTTTCCCTTCATCCATAGAATTCAATTTTTCCTTGTTCACTATGGTATATGGGATCTTAAAGGTACAGTACTTGTCCCTCAAGGTCTGTTAAGATAGTTGAGTCCAGAGTTCTGAACCTGGGGGAGACTATAAATAGGGTCTCAGGAGAACATCCTGGGGGAAGTTTCCGGACTGAGAGAGCAGGGGCCTCTTGTACCTGGCCAATACGTAGGCTATGTGGTGCCTGAACCGGATGGCCGGCACCAGGGGAGGCGAAGCTGCTCCTGATGTCTAGGCCCAAGGGCCAGAACCAGAGCCGCAGGCCTGAGCCCGAGGGCTGGCATCAAAGCTACAGGGCTGCAGAGCTTCAGAACGGTTGAGATTAGGACCACCGATAGCAGGGCATCATAAAGGAACTTAAAGGATTAAATAGGGATTCAGGGACACAGGAAATAGTAACTAAAGATGAAACAAGGTAACTAGGGAAATAGGGACATAGCAGAGGAGTCCAGAGAAAAGAAGCTCTGAAGAGAAAAGCCCTGAGCAGAAAGGACCTAAGGAAAAGGGTTCTGACAGGAGACGTGCTGGGAGAGGACCAGAACCAGGGAGCCCTGAACAGAGACATCCGGAAGTGAGAGGCCCTGACAATATAGGAGGAGAGAGAGAGAGAGAGAGAGAGAGAGAGAGAGAGGGAGAGAGAGAGAGAGAGAGGGAGGGAGAGGGAGAGAGAGAGGAGAGGAGAGAGAGAGAGGAGAGAGAGAGAGAGGGAGAGGGAGAGAGAGAGAAGAGAGAGAGAGAGAGAGGGAGAGGAGAGAGAAGAGAGAAGAGAGAGAGAGAGAGAGATTCCTGCAGGGTGCAGAGAGATGAATCAAAGTAATCATTCAAGAGTAGCCTTCAGGAACCTCTGGCCTTGCTCATTATTCCCTGGATTGGTCAAGGAAAGGATGTGCACCCCGGATACAGTCCAGGAGCCCAAATAGTGAGTACTGCTGGGGACCCAGCTAGGCCCCAGCATCTGCCGCCATGGTTACCCCTGCCCCCCCAGTAATGTTAAGACTGTACAATCGACAGAAGGTCCTTTGAGCATGGGGCATTGGGACCTCCCTAAGGGGGAACCACAATTCCCCCAGTTCACTTATTTTTAAGCCTTAATAGTCCACCCACCCTTTCTTTGCCACACTCCAGTTTGTTAGGAAAAAGAATGGTTCAGGTTTTCTTTGTGAAACTTGCTTCTTTACATCTCATAAATACATGTGGACATATAAATTAGTGACTCATGAGGAAATCTTTTAATCCTAACATTTAATACTTCCAAGAGCCGCTAGCTCAATATTTTTATAATCTAGTAAAATTGTCAACTTTTACTAGCCTTATTGACTTAGTTTTAATCATGTAATTTCTACTTTCCCTCAGAGAGTTGTCGATTAGTTCTGAATTCTCAACTTTAAATTTCTCCTTTGTGATCTTCCCAGACGGTAGAGGGCTCATGCATCCTTCCCGTGCTGGATCTTTCAAATACTTTGCCCCAGTTTTTCTACTTTTTTTTCATTTTATAGAGCTTCAGTAGCTTTCATTTTCTTCTTGCTTCTAAAACCACTTGCTACAATGTGACTTAATTCTCTTATTCTTCTTAGTTCTCCTTTCAAAACCTTTAATCTAAACATTTTCCACCATATCCTACATTTCCGATATCGACTTCACTATTATAGAAATTATTTTTAAACAATCACTTAACAATAACAGAGCATATTTCATTTTATTTTATGCTTAATTTTGAAAAAATATGTTTAATGAGATAACATTGTTTCAAATAAATTGTTTAAGGGTTAAGGGATACAACATACAAACCATACCCCCACAAAAGTGACAATGTCCCTATATTCAGCTGGACACATACCTCCCTGCACAAGTTCCAACCCCTCAACGAAACAACCTTTGCTACTAGGCAATTTCTAGGCAATTTCACTAAACATTCCTTAATCCCTTGCTTCTTTTTTTGTATAAAATGGTGTTAGAGAGATGAGACGAAGCGCTGCAACACATTTAGAAAGTCAATGATTTATCTCACAATTCTGTGGTCCAACAAGTATCATCAGAAATTAGCCCAAAATATGAATTTAAAAAAAAAGGAAAAAACCATAGGTCTGGAGCCCAAGTGACAGCATCGGGCATAAGGCACTGAGATGTGGAAAGGTGGATAATGAATAAGATGTGAGCTTAAGGGGTGTGATTCAATGTTAGAGTGTATTTTAAAAAGACCTGAAAGTCTACAAGTCTTTGGGAATGAATCTTCTGCCCTTCTAACATAATACTTAAAAATAGGCATTTCCTTATCTCAAATAACTTGATTATGATTGTAGCTTATGATAATTATCTCTGACATGTTATTTACTAAAGATATTTATCAATAGTATGTTATATACTTTGATATGAAATATTCCATATAAAGGCTTAGGCTTCAGTAGTGAAATTATTTTCACAATATAAGCAAAAGTTTTTTGAGTCTAGTTGTATTCGATTTTTTTTTGTCTGTGTTCTTATTGAAGGAGGCATTCTTGGTGCTACAGAAGAGGGGCTTTTGATCATTTACTCTCTACCGCGCACTTGTCGTATTTGATTCGAATACCAGTAACAATTATAGACCTCATTCCCATGACCTGATGGAATGGATTGAGGCTCTTTATGTTCCTGGCCTGGAGCAAGCAGATGCCCTTGGGCTCTACTAGCATGAGACAGGTCATATGGAGATGTCACTGGTGCCCACTTGAGCAAATCAATGATGAACGGGATGACAGTGATACCTCTGTTAAATTCATTTGTGAAAAAAAAAAAATTGCGTTGTCTCTGCTTATATTGTTTTAAGCATTTGCACTGCTTTTAATTTAATGCTTAAAAGCTGTACATTTCTTTTTAGTATCTTCATATGCATTGATTTTTCCATCATCTTTAATACTTTTCCAGAAATCTCTGGAGCTTTTATCATGCTCCAAACCAAATTGATTAATTCAAAGATAAGCCACATGACTATTTTGTTGGAATTTCCCTTCATTATCATCTTAGGGATTCCCTGTACTTATTTATTTCTTTATTTTTTTCCAGTTTTTTTCCATAACTGTAAAAAAAAATCTTAACCCTGTGGCTATCTTAGCTCTATCTTAACCCTGTGGTATCTGAAGAGGAAATACTCTGATAGATATGAATGATATTTTTTGAACCATGTTTTATGTGAGAACTATGTATGCAGTTCTGATTTTTCTACTCTAATCCTAAACTGATAGCTTTATTTGGCTTTTAGTTCTGCATTACTTTTCCATGGAATTTTAGAGCACCCTCTCCTTGTTCATTAGTATTTAGAATTTGACAGCACTTTTTAGGGAAGGCGTTTTTATCAAAAAAATAATTTCATTTTTCCTATTTGGGACTGTGTAAATTCAGCTAAATTCAGAAATATTACATTGCTCTGAAGTTGATGTGTGTTCATTTTCATGCACACTCTGATAAAATTGGTATATTGATCAATTGAAAACATGTTGGATTTGTGAAATATCTTAAATATCTTAAATTTTAGATAATATCTTTTCTCCTGTTCTTAGTCTTTTGTCTGAAACTCAAATGATATTTTCATTGGATATCCTTAATAAATATTTACATTTCCTTTCTTTTTTCTTTTTGGTTATTTCTATGTTTTCTTCAATCTTTTTTATTTTTTGGTAATTTCCTTAACATTATATTCCATTTATTTTAGAAATTTTTTTACTGCACTCGTTTTTAAATATCAAAGGTAATCTTGATTATTTATTCATATCAATGAATAAAATTTCTTTACTTGCTTCTCTTTAAGTTGCTTTTTATGCTTTAAAAGATAAGATGTTCTTAACTGCCTAATTATAATTTTTAATATTGAATTTTTAATAGTGGATGGGGGGGTGTGGTGGGTTGGGTATAGGGAGGGGTGGGGGGGGGGGTAAGCTCAGACAATGCTTGCTCTTTTGTTTTATATTGGGTGAATAAGCCAATTTACTGTACAGTTTTTTACTATAGAGTGAAATATAATTTTCTGAATAATTTCTCTATAGCACCATTGTCATTTACACTTGGGCAGGTCAGAGATTCTAGAGAAGGGACTAGATATTCTTCTAGAGTTCTAGAAAAATATTCTGTAAGTTTAAGTTTAGTTCCTGTGAGAAGGGACTAATTTATATAAGATTTAGTAGGTAAACATTCAATTAGATCCATGATTTTCAGCTATGTACCTGTGTATTCAGATGCTCTTTGTTCCTTTAATTTGCTCGGTATGAGAATAAACTAGAACTCTAGTATTCTGCTAATTTCAATAGAAACAGTTTTGGGATCTTCATGATCAAGCTTCTTCCTGTCTCCTAATATGGCTGTGCTTAGAACCTTTCTGACCTAAAAAAATTCCTTCTAGATTTGGTTAACCACAAATTCAGATTCTCGTTTCTCCAGACCTCAATATCTTTACTAATCATTCAACTCTCCATTTGTCTTTTTAAAAACTCTTGTGTTCTCTGTGTTAGTTGTGAAGAGATACTTCCTTTGAGGGTGAAGAGATACTACAGTGAATAGGGTGTTTGTCTTGCAGACAGAGTTCAATTTCTAACACCAGCATGGTCACATGAGTACATCAGAATTGATCCCTGAGTGCAGAACCATGAGTAAGCCCTGTTTTGTTTGTTTATTGGTGTGGTCCCAAAACAAACCAAACAAAAATATCCCTTTTGTTTTTTATTTGAGCAGCATTTGAAAAAAAGTAATGTCAATTCTTCATCTTTTCTAAAATTTCAAAATCATTCATCTACCAAATGGAAATATTCACCTTCTTGATTTCATTCTTCTCTTCCAAATTTATATGTTCAGCTACCTCAAATTATTCTAGTTAGCGTGAAACATGAAACCATTACAAATAAGTCCACTCACATTCATTTTGCAAGTTTATGTTTTCACATCATTAATTTACTGCCATTTATATTTAATCATTGCTATAGCATAATAATGCTATAGTATTATAGCATTATAATACTATAATGCTATTCACTCCATTCACTCTCAATGGAACAAACATCTCTGAATGCAGCAGTTATGTGTACCTAGGTTGAGAAATCAACAGGATGAATGACCTAAAACCTGAGCTGCGCAGGAGGAAGAGAGCGGTGTGGAACGCCTTCAGGAGCATCAAAGAAATAGCTAAAAAGACAAAGAAACCCCGAGCTCTGGGCACATCTCTTTGACTCCACTGTTCTCCCTGCATTAACATATGCCTCAGAGACCTGGGCCCTACAAAAGCAGGATGAGAATGCTATTCAGGTCTCCCAAAGAGGAATCCAAAGAGCTATGCTTGGAATATCACTCCTCACTCAAGTGAAAGAAGAAATCCGGAGCTCCGACCAACGTCGCTGTTCCAGAGTCAGGGACACTGTCTCGTTTGCCAAGGCATCGAAAATCAGATAGGCTGGACATGTAATGCAATTTGGAGATGACCCCTGGACTAGAGCCATTACAGACTGGATCCCATGGGATGTCAAAAGATCATGTGGCCGCCCACCTAAAAGATGTACAGACTTCTTTGTCAAGACCCTGAGCGAACAGTTTGAGGGTCTTCGTATTCCTGGAGCAACCAGATGCCATTGGGCTACACTGGCACGTGATAGGGTCAAATGGAAATGTTACTGGCGCCCGCTTCGAGCAAATCGATGAATGATCAAGTGACTATAGCATAACATATTTTATCAATTCCTAAGCTTCCGACCCTAATCAATTTTCCTCATGTCTTAAAATACTTCTAAGGAGAACTCATAAACTACATGCACTTGAGCCTTAAACATCTGGATTTGTGTTCCAGGAATCAAATATGCCGTTTTGTTCTTTCTATGGCTCCATATTCACAGATTCAAGCAAAACAGATATTAGTTGGTTCAGTTTGTGAATGCAGAGACTTCAGATTAAAATAAAAAAGACTAACTTAATAAAACTCCAAAGTTTGAGAATCCAGAGTAAGAAACACATCAGGGGCCTAGATATGGAAAATTTCTGAAATCAGTCCCTGTGGATAGGGACTTTTTTTTATGTCAAAGTTGAATGACATTTCTTTTCATTTATTTTCATTTTTTAAGTTTGACACATTTCTTAAAAGTTTATTATATCACCATGTGATACACAATTACAAAGCTGTTCCTGATTGGGTTTTAGTCAGTGTTCTAGCACCCATCCATCCACCAGTGCACATTTCCCACGGACAGTGTCCCCAGTCTCCCTTCCCCCCAACCCTCCTCTATGACAGGCACTTTTCTTCTTTTTATTTTTGTTTGCACATTGTGGTTTGCAGTACATACTCTGAGGGGTTACCATTTACATACCTTTACCTACTTTCAATACTCAGTTGTAGTCTAGTGTTACCATTTCTAACTCTTGTTAGCAAACTGGTGGTCCCTTTTTCCTTACTTGATTCTGTCCTCCACACAATTATAGTAGAGTCCAACCATTGGTCCAAGTCCTCCTTACCACTGTTTTGCCTGGCCTTGGATATTTGTCTCATAATAGATTTTTTATACCCTACAAAAGAATGCAGTCACTCCATACCTGTCCTTTTCCTTCTGACTAATTTCACTCTGCATGATACTCTCCATGTCCATACAATTATAGGCAACTTTCAAGACCTCATTTTTTTCCTAACAGCTGCATAGTATTCCACTGTATAGATGTACAATAAAACCCTATAATCATTCTTTGTATCTCCTTTTATGGCTCCCACACACTGCTCTTTCCTTTCTGTCTTCAAATACTTTTCACTTTCTTTGTCTATTACTTTGAAACCTCTTTCCTGACAGTTGTGAACATTTTTCAATCTGCATTTTCCAATGTATTTTTAGATTGTCTCCTCCTTACCCTTTTGTCTTGATTTTAACGCTCATCACTTCAATGACAGCTACAAGTAAATGGCTCTAGATGTTACATTTCCACTGCCAGTTTATTTTCTAATCTGTATGAGTACATTAAAAATATTCCAGCAGGTCATATGAGTGATTTCTTACAGATGTATCAATTTTTTAACTTAAATTTGTTATATTTCTCTCTAACACACCATCTCTACTTCCTCTCATGACCTCCTTTTTCAATTTGTGAGAGCTATCACCTTCTAGTTAACCAGACTAAAAGATGAATCTCAGGATCATTTCTACTCTCCTTTTTCATTATCACTAAAAGATAAATTCAGGATCATCTCCATTCTCCTTTAAATTATCATTTTTGTCCATGTATAATTAATATTGATTTTTCCTTATAAATTATCTGCCAATTTCCTTTTTTCCTTTTTATTCCCTTAATTAACTATTTGAAATTATTGTATTATTCACCTAGTCTATTGAATATACTATCTCAATTTTAAACTTTTTTATTTTGTACTAAATTCATTTTGTACTTAATTTCATCAAAGCCCTAGCCAAACAGGGCATTTCAAACCCATACGTCAAGATCCTTCGTGAGCTGTATTACAGATTCACCACCATCTCACCATTCTACAAGGAAGTGATAATTGATGTCAAAAGAGGGGGTTCGTTAGGGTGATACCATTTCCCCAAAACTCTTCAGTGCCACCCTCGAGAATGTCATGCGACAATAATAATGAGAAGGAATGGGAGTTAATATAGATGGTCGGAAATTAAACCACCTCTGCTTCACTGATGACATCTTTTTAACAACCCCAAACATTAGCTAAGCGGCACAAATGCTGGCTGACTTCGACCGTGCATATGTAAAGGTAGGTCTACAGCCAAATCTCAACAAAACAATGTTCATGAAAAACAAACTAGTTCCAGATGCTCCATTCACTCTCAATGGAACAAATATCTCTGAATGCAGCAGTTATGTGTAACTTGGTCGAGAACTCAACATGATGAATGACCTAGCACCTGAACAACGCAGGAGGAAGAGAGCGGTGTGGAACGCCTTCAAGAGCATCAAAGAAATAGCTAAAGGGACAAAGAAACTCCAGCTCTGGGCACATCTCTTTGACTCCACTGTTCTCCCTGCATTAACATACACCTCAGAGACCTGGGCCCTATGAAAGCAGGATGAGAATGCTATTCGGGTCTCCCAGAGAGGAATCAAAAGAGCTATGCTTGGAATATCACGCCTCTCTCAAGTGAGTGAAGGAATCCGGAGTTCTGATCTCTGTCAATGATCCAGAGTCAGGGACGCTGTCTTTGCCAAAGGGACGCTGTGTTTGCCAAGGCATTGAAAATCAGATGGGCTGGACATGTAATGCAATTTGGAAATGACTGCTGGACTAGAGCTGTTACTAACTGAATCCCACGGGATGTCAAAAGATCACATGGCTACCCACCTATAAGATGGCCAGACTTCTTCATCAAGACCCTGAATGAATGGTATGAGGTTCTTGGGATTCCTGGAGCAAGAAGATGCCGTTGGGCAACACTGGGATGTGACAGGGACAAATGGAAGTATGATTGGAACCCACTGGAGCAAAATGACGAATAACAGGAATTCAAGTGATCAAGTGATGAAGAAGAATTATGTTCATGGGGCGAAGCGATAGCCCAGCGGGGTAGGGCGTTTGCTAGCACGTGGCCGACCTGTGCCGGCCCGGGTTAGATCCCCAGCATCCCATATGGTCCCCCGAGCACCGCCAGGAGTAATGCCTGAGTGCAGAGCCAGGAGTAACCCCTGAGCATTGCCGGGTGTGACCCAAAAAAGAAAAAAAAGAATTATGTTCATGATATTTCTGTTCACTGCTATAGACATCAGTTCCTAAGATAGTTGAATATTTGTGAAGTGAAAAGTTAAGTTTTCTCTCATAAAATCTTTTTTATCCATTTACCTGCCACCTGACCCTTGAGGTGCAGCAGGTGTGGCTGCGGTGCCTGGCTGCATAGGGCGGTGGCAGATAGGTGATCAGCTTGTCTAGACCCAGTGCTCTGCCCTATGGGCCCTGGGTGATTGATGGTCTGACATAGAAAAAGACTTGGCCCACTGGGATGAACCCAGAGCCACGGCAGAGTATGGCAAGCTACCTGTGGTGTATTCAGTTTGCCCAAAACAGTAACAATAATGTATCTCATTCCCAAGGAATGGAGATGTTACTGGTGTCCGCTGGAACAAATAGATCAACAATAGGAAAACAAGTGATGCAAGTGAAATGATATAAGGTATAGTCAATTCCAATGTTATTAATCTTTAAATTACGTATTTGTGGAGAGAGTTATAAAAATTATTAGAGCACTTTACTTGTTTTATATATTATATCATCTATTAATGTGTCTAATAATTTGACAATTATTATTGTTAACAATATTTCTTAGATAAAATTTTGAGTTTTACAGATAGCTTCAATATAAAAATTATGTTAAAAAGTACTTTATTATAATGTATATGTTTGTACAGGTTCAAATTATTACTCTTTAGAGACCAGCTATAATTGAAATTGAATTTTGCCTATGTAGCCCAGTTGAACAACATATTTACAAAGGGAAAACAGTAGCTATGAGCATATTTATGTAGATTCTCATGATATACTCTTTATCTAATTGGCAATTGAAAATACAGTTACCAACATGAGTCCTTGGAGATTATTGTTTTGGAAATGCATTGCTAAATATAACCTTTAATTATCTTCATTGCTACAAAAGCAATCTATTGTATACTAACATACATTTTCCCAGTAAATAAAGTGTAGAAAAAGGTAATTTTATTGACCTAAAAGTAGTGTGTGTCCATGAGGCCAGAAAATAATTATTTTTTTTTGAAGTTGTGTTCAGGGAACAGAAAAGAGATTAAATTTAAAACTCCTCTTAAATGGTTCATGGAATGGCATTAATAGCTAGTCCAAAGGGACTTATGCTAATCTACTTCCTTGGCTAAAACTAAGGATTTAATGAAAATGCATTCTATAATGGGTGGATAAAATAGAGTTTATTTCTGCATTTTTGTAGTTATAGGAAATGCTGCCCTAAACTATATTATATCATATTATATCTGCTCTCCTATGTAGTATTTTGTTAATAGAAGTTAAGAAAAAATGCACTTGTTTGCAGAATGGGAATTCAATTTTCACCTCTAATACCACTTTTGGAAGTGGAATAGTTATGGTGTCTCTTTATTTACTCGTTCCCAACATATGGGAATTATAGGCCTTGGGCCTTCATCTTAGACCCCTGTAATACTCTCCCTTCCATCACTTCTCAAAAGAAGAAAGAAAAATTTGAAATAACTAGAAAAAAAAATCTGTGCTATATATGCTTTACTTCAGTAATCCTACTGAAATCAGCTTTCTTATTCTCATGAATTCTGCTCTGCCTCAAATGGCCTTCATTTTTGTTCAGAGTTATGCTACTAAATGTTCTTTCACTGTATCACCGTAACACTGTCTTCTAGTTTATCATCAATTTGCTCGAGTGGGCACCAGTAACATCTCCATATGTCCTGTCTCATGGTAGTAGAGCTCAAGGGCATCTGCTTGCTCCAGGAACATAAAGAGCCTCAAACCATTCCATTAGGTCATGGGAATGAGGTCTATAATTGTTACTGGTATTTGGTATATCAAATACAACATGGGAGGCTTGCCAGGCTCTGCAGTACGGGTGGCATACTCTTGTAGTCACCTCTAAATCCAGCATTTATTGATGAACCGTGCTGCCACAAGCATCCATGAGAGCCGGCTGTCGGCTCTCGCGTGTGGAGTTCTGACAGAGGGAGTCTGGATGTGGAAAAGGGAGCCCTCAATGGAGGGTGTCTGGCTTGTGTCAGGCTCGCTGGGGTGGCGGGCCGGGCTAGAACCCAAATCCCTCCGGTACCTTTTTTTCTCTCAAATGTTCTTTGCACCTACAATTGTCCAGGCTTCCTACTAGGGCCGCCGTGTTGGTGAAGATGGGGCAGGATTCTGAGTGGCCCTGGCAGATGGGCCAGGGGCATTTGAGGCAGCTCGGTGTTGGGCCAGGCCAGCAGGGGGGGGAGCTTTCTGGGCCTGGGCCAGAAGGTCAGCAGAGGACCACAGGCTACAGGGCTACAGGCCAGGGCAGGACCAGGGTCACAGAGGCTTGCTGAAAGAAGAAGGTCCTAAAAACAAGCCAGGCCCCAGAGACAGCGAGATGAGGTCCGAAAGAGAGGACCTTGTGGAGAAGAGAAGAGACGTAGCAACAGAGCAATAATATAGAAATAAATAAACAGAGAAATGGAGACTCAGAAACAGAGAAATAGAGACACGGAAAGAGAAATATAAATAGGGAAAAGAAACAGAGAAATAGAGATAAGGAGACAGAGAAGCAGAAATGAGAAACAGAGAAACATAAAGAAACAGAGACGGTCAGAGGTAGACAGTGAGGAGAAAGGAAAGAGACCTGAAGAAAAAAATGCCTTAAAGACCTGAGGACCTGAGAGAGAGGTCCTGACAGAGAGGGCATGGGATACGACTTGAAAAGAATACCTGAAAACAGATGGCTGAAGAGATATCCTGGAGAGAGAGAGAGAGAGGCCCTGAAGAGAGGCCTGCCAGAGAACCTGTCAGGAAGAGAGAGTCCCTGGAAAGAAGTTCCTACAGTAAGGTAAGAGAGGAGTGAGAGAAGACAGATTAAAAGGAAAGCTCAAGAGGCTCTGATCTTGTTCCTTTACTTGTTCAGGGGAATGGTAATGGCCTGACACAGGCTGGAGCCTTAATGGATTATAAGTACGTCAGGGAAAGATTGACCCCAGTTCTTTAATTTGCTGTCCCTGAAAGTATTGTGGGCCTGGGTCCAGGGGTTGGTCTGGAGCCTGAGGTCCTGTAGGGGAGGTGCTATCCCCAGTACGCAGGAGGAATCTAACAATTTTTCCATATCAGATTCTATTTTGTTTCAGAACAAGGATTCTTTATTCGTTTAGACCGCTGTATTTTTCTTGAGAGATGTTGATGGTGCAGCTGAGGTTGGAGCTGAGCCAGGAGCACCCATGAAGAAGGTAAAAGGCACCCTGCCTCACGAAATTAACAGAGCAAAACCAGTTGGAGCCCAGGTGGGGCTCCCAGGGGAATAGGGAAGGATCAGGGTCGGCCCCCTCCATTGTCGGCCTGGTGGCTCCAGGCCCCAGGCCACCCTGCATGAAGAGCCTCAGTCTGGGGAGGCTGGAACTAGGCTCACCCGGCCCCAGGAGGGCAGATGGGTTTTGGGAGGGGCCCGTCACCTCTGGGGGTCCCGAGCCGGATGGATTCGCCATCACACTAGCCACCATTTCGCTGTCCAGCGCTGGGAAACTGCACAGACCAGATTAACAGAGCAAAACCAGTTCCAGCCCAGGTCGCGCGCGCAAGCGGTCCATTAAAATAGTGGAAACAGTAATGACTTTTAATGCACTGCATTCCATGAAGAGCAGGAAAGTTTGGTGGGAGGGAGAGATAAAGAAGAGAGAAATGACGTACAGAACCCGCCAAGTAGTTGAGGTGTGGGAGGGGAGGAGGGAGGTGGGGACATTGGTGATAGGAGATGGGTTTGGGTGGAGGGATGGGTGTTGGAACATTGTAGAACCAAAACTCTACATGAGCATCTTTCAATTGTATGTCTAAAATGGTGTAATAATATGGGGGGGGAATAATAAAATTAAATAAAATTTTTAAAAAAGTACCCACTTAGTCAAGTAGAGCACCCACAAAGAAGTCTCCATGAATCACTTCAGGAAAATAGCCTGGGTTTATTAGGTGAAGCAGCAATATTTAAGTTGGGGAAAGTAGGATGGGAAGTCTATATCAGCCAATCAGGTAGCAGCAGGGGGAACTCTGTCAGCCAATTGTGTTCGGTGAGAGAAGGGATTAAAACAAAGGATTAAGGCAGGGTGTTTGCTTAATCCTAAGCAGGTACTTCTGTGCAGGCTATGTATTTAGCTACACTCTACTTATATTGCTCGTTAACACATTATCATTAGCTTTGCTATCTATAATTGGATGTATCCTCCACAATTCTTCACAATCAGAACTGATTTTTATATGAACTAGTGTGTTAATCTCTATATCTCACTTCTATTCACCTTGCAAACTATTACCATATCTCACACATAGTTGGTAATTGATAAGTACGTATACAATCAGGGAACTGGATTGTTTAAGATATCATGATCATCACCTCTCATCTTTCTACAAATGCTATTGATCTTTCCTCGCACAAAGTGTTTGACATATGTATTAACAAGCAGTGAGTAATTTCCTGACGTTTTCCTTAGTCAGTAAATTGTAGAATAAGTGAGAATAAGTAGAGGATCCGGCAAGAATATTTCAAAATGTCTAACTCGATTATTGAAATAAAGCTCCTTATATCACTGGAAGCCATATTTTACTACTTTGATCTTAAAATGTATTGTCACTTGTCACTTGTCACTTGTAACTTGTCTTCCTGTTGTCCATCAATTTGCTCAAGCGGGCACCAGTAACATCTCCATAAGACCTGTCACATGCTAGTGTAGCCCAAGGGCATCTGCTCAGTCCAGGAACACGAAAAGCCTCAAACCATATCTTCAGTTAATTAATGGGAATGAGTTCTATAATTGTTACTGGTTTTTGGAATATAAAATACCACACAGGTAGCTTGCCAGGCTCTTTATATTCATTCACTTATCCATCCATCCATCCATCCATCCATCCATCCATCCATCCATCCATCCATCTATCCATCCGTCCATCCATCCAGATCCATCAGTCTGCCTGCCTGTCTGTCTATTTATTTATTTATTTATTTCTCTTATTTAGGTTTTGACTTTTTTGGGTCACCTCCTGGTGATGTGTAGGGAGTTGCTCCTGGCTCTGTGCTCAGGAATTATTCCTAGAGGTGCTTGGGGAACCATATGGGATGTCCTGGATCGAACTCAGGTCAGCTGTGTGTAAGGCAAACGCTCTCCCCCCCCATCCCGTACTATTGCTCCAGCTCATAATAAAAACATTGAGACTCAGAGAGTAAGTAGTTGTTGTTACTCAGAAGGGAGCAGGGACAGGTGAGTAGAGTGGGTAGAAAGGTCAGCTGACTGATGGCAAGAATTGAACTTTGAATTTCCTGTAGCGTAGGCATATGTTGATTTTAAACATTCTCAGTGGCAGCTCCTAAAACTCCCGTAATCTGTCATGTGCTGTTCCTTTCCTCAGCATTCTGTGCTTAGGGCGAGGTTTGAAAACGCTGTGGTTGGGGCCTGGAGCGATAGAGCCATGGATAGGGTGCTGAAGGCTTGCATTCAGCTGACCGGGGTTCGATCCTAGCATCCTTTTAAGTACCCTGAACACTATCCACATGGCAGTATGCTACCCACATGGTAGAGTCTGGCAAGCTACCCATGTTGTATTTGATATGCCAGATACCAGTAACAATTATAGACCTCATTCCCATGACCTGATGGAATGGTTTGAGGCTCTTTATGTTCCTGGAGCAAGCAGTTGCCCTTGGGCTCTACTTGCATGAGACAGGTCATATGGAGATGTACTGGTGCCTGCTCGAGCAAATCGATGATGAATGGGAAGATAGTGATAGTGATAGTGACTTAAAATGTATTAAATATATATTTAATCATATGGTGTCTTTCAGGAATAAATATGTAAGCAGTGTGTGTATGTGTAAGTAAAGACATATATAAAGCAGCAAATGTGATATGATGCCACCAGGAGGTTTCATCTGCAGTTTAGCAAAAGAATGTGAGCCAAATCCAAAAGAATTCAGTTTGAAACCCAAGTCTATCAATATAAAGTCATTCAGTAAGTTATTTCCAGTCCCTGAGCCAGAATTCACTTATTCTCAAAACTGGAAAGATAATCTGGAGGTATCTGATTATATAGAATCACTGTATCACTGTATTCCAGTTCATCATCGATTGGCTCAAGTGGGCACCAGTAACATCTCCATATGTCCTGTCTCATGTTAGTAGAGCCCAAGGGCATATCCTTGATCCAGGGACATAAAGAGCCTCAAACTATTCTATCAGGTCATGGAAATGAGGTATAAAATTATTAGTAAAATCTGTTATTATTATTTGGCATATCAAATATGACACGAGGTAACTTGCCAGGCTCTGCCGCGTGGGTAGCATATTCTTGTAGTCATCTCTAAATCCAGCATTTAATGATGAACCGCATGGCCGCAAGAGGTTGTGACAGCCGGGCTGTGATAGATTGGTCCGCTGGGTGAACTTCTGATGAGAGGGAAGACCGGATGTGGAAAATGGAGGCCCTCCTGGAGTGGGGGGTCATCCGGCTTGTTGCAAGGCTCTGATATTATATAGAAATGACTTTAAAATTACTGTGGCAGTTCCTGGCAAAGTCTTAGCGTATTAAGGTTATTGGCAAGTGGGAATACTTTCAATATCTACATACTAAAAACTGTGGCAATCCCAAGTTAAGATATATTGGAGAAAAAAAATTAATCAAAAGACAGACTGAT
>JAJIBD010013655.1:0-25852 GCA_021461705.1 Cryptotis parvus | reverse complement strand
AGTTGATTTAAATTCTGGTATGACTTAGCCTGCCATGGATTGTCACTGTGACTCTGCACTAAAGAAACACCTTAGAACATCTACAACAGCTACATTATAATAGCAAAATTGTGGAAACAGCTTACAGCCTGAAGCCATCAAAAGAAGTATAGAAAAAAAATAGCCAACTGAGTAATTTGTTTAAGAGCTATAAACAAAAATTATTCAGAAGTCAAGGCAATGACTTCAAGTTAGTGGCCATGTGAGAAGGGACAGAAAAGGAAAAGGGATATGAAGAGGATACAGAGTGACCCTTAAAACCGTTTTTAAAAAAGCCTCTGGGGGACTGGGAAGATAGTTCACGGGATGGAGCACAGGTTCTGCATTCAAGAAGCCTGGGTTTGATGCCCAGAATCTGAGCCAAGAGTGACCCTCAAGCATCAAGCAAGGAAGAGCCCCTGAGAAGTTCCACCAGGTGTAACCCCAAATTCAATTAAAAATACTTAAGTAAAAGTGTGTAAAGTGCCAGGGCCAGAGAGACAGCACAGTAGGTAAGGCACCTGCCGTATGTGGTCACACACCAGATTCAATCCCTAGCACCTCACAAGGTCCCATAAGCAAGGTCAGGAGTGATTCCTGAGGGGGCCGGAGCCGATAGCCCAGCGGGTAGGGCGTTTGCTTTGCACGCCGCCGGGCCAGCCGGCCCGGGTTTGATCCCCGGCATCCCATGTGGTCCCCGAGCACCGCCAGGGGTAGTTCCTGAGGGAAGGGCCAGGAGTGACCCCTGGGCATTGCCGGGTGTGACCCAAGGAGCAAAAAAAAAAAAAAAAAAAAAAGGAGTGATTCCTGAGCACAGAGCCATAAGTAAGCCCTAAGCACAGCTGTCTGTGGCCCCAAAACAAACTAACAAAATATACAATCGTCCACTGGTATATATCTTATATCTCTATCTTGGGGGGTGGAGTGGGGGATGCCACTCCTGGTAGGGTTCAGGGTACCACACCGGTGCTAGGGACCAAATGCACGCTGGCTGTGTGCAAGGCCAGCACCCTCCCATTGTACTAACTCTCTGGCCCGCCTTGTCCCTCTTTTATATTTAACTGAATGCTCAGCAAAAACTGCTTGTAATTAAATCATGTCACCAGTGCTCCTATGTCACTCCCTGTTTGCTGGTGGGCCCGAGCTCACCTGATAGCTGGGGGTAACAGAGTACTGAATGCCTGTGGCTGATTGCATGGTCTCAGACACTGCTTCATATACAGGGAGGGGCAGGGGCAAGCACCCGGTGCTGGTGAGGAAAAGTCTCTGTGCTTCCAGGAATCCGGACGCTGCTGGGCTGCATACACCGGTGACTCCTGGTCATCCAAACGGCGCTTCATTCTGTGTTCATGCTCAGAGGTACACTATAAAACCTGTAGAAACCCAAAGCAATGACACATAAGCCAATAATTATATATACACTCATTCCAGTATAATGTGTACCAGTTATAAGACCAGTTACCCAAATCTGTGTCAGATCAAGTCTAAAACTGATAGGAAACCAGTAGTAAGAGATGGTTACTCTGTCGTTGAAGTGTATGAATTCACAGTGAACAGGATATCAAAATTATAGACGAATTTCAGTAAGTTTGAATTAACTTGAAATTGCAGCACGAGGGGGCGGGAGCAATAGCACAGCAGGTAGGACAATGGGCTTGCACGCGCCGACCTGAGTTCGATCCCCAGCATCCCACATCCCCTGAGCACTGCCAGGAGTAATTCCTGAGTGCAGAGCCAAGAGTAACCCCTGAGCATGGCCTGGTGTGACCCAAAAAGGAAAAAAAAATTTGCAGCACTGAAAAAATAAAAAAAACACCAACAAGGGCTAGAGAGATAGAGTATAGTGAGGGCGCCCAAGAGTTAGGCACAAAGCTACTTCAAGTCCTGCTTCCAGCTGACATGTTCGGTCTGGGACCACGATCTCAACCTATAGCAGATGTGGAACTCATACTGGTTTCAGAATTTTTACAGTCTAGGGAAAATTGAAAGAGGAAGAGAAAGAAGAGGAGGAGGAAGAGGAGGAAGAAGCAACATCACCTTAAGGGATAGGAAGTTCTTGAGGACCAGGGATGTGGCTCAAGGGTTGATTTTCGTTTGATCTCCAGCTAAAGAGGGTGGGGGGGATACCTGGCCATGGACCTAGTGAAACATTGGAGTTTCAAATCTTCGTTCAAACGATTAATTCCCAAACAAGCAGAGCAAAGCAATTCTGATACTGCAGGAGTCATCTAGAGTAAGATGGACATAGAAAGCCAATTCAATGTTGAAAAAAGAAAGAGAGCCAGAACAATAGCACAGCGGGTAGGGCGTTTGCCTTGCACACAGCAGACCTGGGTTCAATCCCCCAGCATCCCATATGGTCCCCCGAGCACTGCCAGGAGTAATTCCTGAGCAAAGAGCCAGGAGTAACCCCCTTAGCATTGCCAGGTGTGACCTTTGAAAAAAAAAAAAGGATGAAAAAAAGAAAAAAAGGGGGCCGGAGCAATAGTCCAGCGGGTAGGGTGTTTGCCTTGCACACGGCTGGTCTCTGTCGGCCCAGGTTCAATCCCCAGCATCCCATATGGTCCCCGAGCACCGCTAGGAGTAATTCCTGAGTGCAGAGCCAGGAGAAACCCCTGAGCATTGCCGGGTATGACCCCCCAAAAAAAAAAAAAAAAAAGCAAAAATAAATAAATAAATAAATAAAATGACACTTAAAAAAAAAAAAAGAAAAAAAGAAGGCAAAGGCCTGTTTGTTCCATTCAGAACAAGAAAAAAACAAAAAATAAATACCCTAGTTCCCTAATATGTCTTTGTTGAGGCCCATACCTAGCAGTGCTGAGAGCTTACTCCTAGAACTACGGGGGCTTTACGGGGTCCAGGACCACAGATTCGCTGGTGATCAGTGGCATTGTGCAATATGCCAGGCCAGCCCCAGGTGATCTTGGCGGATGAAGGAAAGAGACAGAAACAGGAATGAGGAAAGCAGTAAATGGGGGGAGAGGGGGCATGCAAACAGCCTTGCAGACTGAGAGCCCTGGCTATCCTCAGCTTGCAGTATTTATTCCCTAGAACCAGTAAACACTAGAACAATAATCATTCTTGGTTGGATTAGACTTTTACATATCTGAGGGTGTTGGTCATATATAAATAGAAACAGGATTAATTAAGAATAAACATAATGGGTTTAGTTGAACCGAACATAATAAACAGATGTAAAGCCCCTCCTTCTTCTAGGAGATCCACCCCAGGGATTGAAGCCCATCTTGAGGCTACAAGCATTCTAGATACACCCAAGGACAAGGACATTCCATCTAAGGACATGTTGCTTTCTCCTTTCCTTTACTGGTTATCCATTCAAATAATCATACATTTACTTCTTTACACTCCCTCTAGACTCATGGTAAAGGGTGGCTTTTCCTTGGGATATCTCGTTATATATTCCAGACTACAATCCCTCAGGCCAGGTCAGTTTTTCCTAACCTTACTCAGTCACCTCTTTATGGCTCATGTCAGAGTTTGTATCATCCCATGCTCCTAACTTACACTTGTGGTGCTTAGCATGTTCCATGTAGAGGCCAGTGCAGCTTACTCACAGCTGGCCCTGGGTCCATCCAAGTCCCTCAGAAGGACCTTCCTTTTTGGGGTGTAAGGAATGAAAATCAATCTAAGGACAACTGAGGTTTAAGTCAGGTAAATGCAACAGAAGCCCAAGAATATTTCAGTCAATTACCTCCTATAAAGGCATGATGCAAAGAGCAAAGCAACAGTTCATATCTGCTCTGTTCAAGAACAGGGGAGAGAGGATCGGAAGGGCTTGATGGGATAGGGTGTGCCCCCAGGAGCACTAGAATGGGTGTAACCCGAAAGGAAACACCTGATGCAGGGAAAGAAGCTAGGTCAAATGCATGCAAGGCAAGCACCTTAGTGGGTACTATCTCACTGATCCCCCAAAAAGCTTTTAATCACACTAGATCTGACTGCTGCTGGAATTCCAGATATTTTCCCATTATCAGCAAAATCCAAAAAGGAAAGCCAATTAAAAAAACTATTTTTTAAATCTATTTCTTTCACTTAACATTAATTCACACATTAGCTTAAATATAGACAACAAAGTAATTTCATCCAACATAAGCTCAAAGTATTTGAACAAACATCCTCTGAAAGTCTGAAAGCAACCAACCAGGCCAGAGTGCTAAAGCAGTGAGTAGGGTGTTTGCCTTGCACAAAAGCAGACCTGGGTTCTATCCCCAACACCCAGTAAGGTTCCCTGAGCCCACTGGGAATAATCCCTGGGCCCTTCTGGGTGTGATCCAACAAAAAAAAATAAAACAAGATAGGAAACATTCAATACTTCTTGAAATGCAGTTAATTTCTAGCGCCTCCTAATTTTCTATTAGTATAATCTTTGATTGCTGATGCTGTGGTGTTTGGGAACTGGGAGACAACCATGTGAGCAGGTGGGAAAAAGAGGCAGCTATGCTGGGGATCCAACCCTGGGCTTCCCATGTGTAAGACACATGCTCTACTAAGGCTTCAGCCAAACCCCAGGCCTTCATATAATCATGAATTAGACAAAAATTTAACTCCCTTTATTGATCTAACTTGTTTTACAGTCTCTGAAGTTATTCTCTCATTGGTACTCAGTATAGCACATAAAAAAAAATCATTAGTTGTTCTATTTACTTAAATGCATTCTTTTTTTCTTTTTTGGGTCACACCCGGCAATGCTCAGGGGTTACTCCTGGCTCTTCACTCAGAAATTACCCCTGGGGGCCGGAGCGGATAGCCCAGCGGGTAGGGCGCTTGCCCTTGCACGCGGCCGGCCCATGTCGGCCCGGGTTCGATCCCCGGGCATCCCATATGGTCCCCCCGAGCACCGCCAGGAGTGATTCCTGAGTGCAGAGCCAGGAGTAACCCCTGAGCACGCCGGTGTGACCCAAAAAGCAAAAAAAAAAAAAAAAAAAAAAAAATTACTCCTGGCAGTGCTCGGGGGACATATGGAATGCTGGGAATCAAACCCCGGGTCAGCCGCATGCAAGGCAAATGCCCTACCCGCTATGCTGTTCGGAAGCAATTTTTTCTTAATCAAAACATTCGGACATGTGATTACTACAACCCATTACTGCCCACCGCAGTCCACTTCCAAAACCTGTCCAAAAACTCATCCCTGGATAAAAATCAGCTAAAAATCAAAACTATTTTAGAATAAATTGAAAAGGACAATCTATTCAGATTTTGATACTAGAACCATAGAATCAAAGCTTAAAAAAAAAAACAACCAACCCTCTAAAACTACACAAATCTAGAGTCCAAAGCTCTTCTGAACACTGTTGATATTCTCCTAGGGGTTAGACTCTAACCCAGAAAGAGCATCTTTAGGAAATGAGGCCAACATTGTTCTTATTTATTTATTTATTTATTTTTTGCTTTTTGGGTCACACCCGGCAATGCTCAGGGTTTACTCCTGGCTCTGCACTCAGGAATTACTCCTGGCGGTGCTCGGGGAACCATATGGGATGGTGGGGATCAAACCCGGGCCGGCACAGGCCAGCCAAGTGCAAGGCAAATGCCCTACCCACTGGACTATCACTCCGCCCCCAACATTGTTTTTAAACATCTACTACACAGGACAGCCTCTGAAAACAAAGCATCATTTGTCCCCAACCTACTAATGATAACCCCATCTGGCCTCTTTTATGTGATTATGTCATACCATGGTACAACTATTTTTACCAAGGAGGTTCAGGTCAATCATGTTGGTGGTACAAAAGATACCAATGCTTTATACCATGATTCATATAACATGATTCAAATATTTGGGGGATGTAGGGGTTCTGGGCCACACCCAGCAGTGCACAGGGCTTACTCCTGGCTCTGTGCTTAGTGGCTTGGGGGACTATATGAGGAGCTGGGGATCAAAAAATGGGCTATTTTTTGGTGGTTTTTAGGCTACACCCAACAAAGTTTGGGGGGGTTACTTCTGGCTCAGGAGTTACTTGGGAATTACTCTGACAGTACTTAGGGGCCAAATAGGAGGTCGGGATCTAAGACAAATCCAGGTCGCCTGTGTGCAAAGGAAAGGGCCGTGCCTGCTGTACATCACTGGTTCCACAATTCAATTTTAACATTCAAAATGCCAGGAAAACATCATTATAATTTAACCGGTTTTGAAGATAGAAATAGTTTTCCTAGGTTTGAAGATACACATATTCCAAATAGTCAATACACATAAAATTCATCTCCAGAGATAGTACAGTGGTAAGGTGCTTGCCTTGCAAGCAGCAGACCCAGGTTTGAGTCCCCACAACACATATGGTCGCTGAATCCCACCAGGAATGACCCCTAAGCTCAGAGCACTGTTGGGGATGGGGTGGGGGAAATACTGACTGAAAAATAAAACATAACTCACCAGTTTTCACATAGAAACTTGGAACCAAATTACTGAATTAAGATAATGTCAGATTTCAGGAATGTCTCTAGTCAAGATGTAGTTTAACAACACTTCTGACTTTTTTTTCCTTGACCTTGAATCTTCAAACACAGTACTCGAAAAGTTTCATTCTTGACTTGGTCAAGAGAGGTAGTGTCTGTCTGTACTGTCCTCTAACTACTGACACTCTCAGTCTCAGACTATTACCAACGAGAACATTCAATCCAGTAGCTACTTCTACTATGCTTCTTCCTCTCAAACGACCACCTTTAGCACCTGTCTAACGATCCTTATCAGGTTTTGATATACAACTACCCTAAAAAAGTTAGAAAAATATTGCCACATATTCTTTTTTAGCAAATTGGAACCCTTGTGATTCTTTTATGAAAGATTAAAAAGACCTGCGGCAGGGAGAGAGTTCAGTGGATACTATTGCCTTGTACGGACCCACCTAGGTTCAAACCCCTGCTGACCGTGGCTCCAAAACAAAACCAATTTGTAGTGTATGCCACCTGGATGAGGACACCTTCTTTTGTCACCTCCTCCTTCAGAACTAGATCCATACACTCGGAAATCCTTTAAGACTCATCCAGGACATTGTGCTCTGAAGATTTAATTTACAGTCTGTGACTGAGATTACAGCCGATTTTATCAAGATCATTACAATCTGCAATACTGCTTAGAGCACTCGTCAGCTACTTTCTCTGATGGTTGTGAACCATACATTTTAAAAGATAAATGTCTTTTTCATCTTTTTTTTTTTGCTTTTAAAGCTTTTGTTAAAATATTAGGTAATTCGTGATTTTTCATTTTCTGCCTAAAGAGCAGAGAAGAAAACTACCAAAGGAATGTCTTGGTAGTTTTCTACCAAAGGAAGACATTCCTTTGGTAGTTTTCTTTTTTTTTTTTTTTTTTTTTTGCTTTTTTGGGTCACACCCGGCGATGCTCAGGGGTTTCTCCTGGCTCTGCACTCAGGAATCACTCCTGGCGCTGCTCGGGGGACCATATGGGATGCCGGGATTCGAACCCGGGCCGGCACCAGCCGGCCGCTGCAAGGCAAACGCCCCTACCCGCTGGGCTATCACTCTGGCCCTGGTAGTTTTCTTCTCTGACTTTTAGGCAGAAAATAAAAAAAATCACGAATTACCTAATATTTTAACAAAAGCTTTAAAAACCCTGAAAAAACAGGCTGAAGCAAGAGAACAGTGGTAAGGCACTTGCCTTGTACACGGCTGACCTGAGGTTGGTCCCTGAACGTAATTGGTCCCCCTGAGCACTGCCAGGAGTATGCTGAGCACAGATGACTATGACCTCACCCCTCCAAAAGCTAGAATTTGATTCAAGTGACACTTGTCGCTTGTCTTCCTGTTGATCATCGATTTGTTCAAGCAGGCACCAGTAACGTCCCCATTTGCTGGGAATGAGGTGTGTCATTGTTACTGTTTTTGGTATACCGAATACACCACGGGTAGCTTGCCAGGCTCTGCTGTGGCTCTGGGTTTATCACGGGGGCCAACTGACACTTAAGACAACTTTTACTGTTACAGTAGAAAATGAACAGGAAACTAGTGAGTTTAATATAAAAGGTATTAATTTTATCAACAATGATTTTACTATACTATGGTTTTATAAAATGCACTGGGAAATCTGGGTGAAAGCTCTAACAATTTTTTGCTTCAATTACTTTTTTTTTTTTTTTTTTTTTTTGCTTTTTTTGGGTCATACCCGGCGGCACTCAGGGGTTACTCCTGGCTCTGCACTCAGGAATTACTCCTGGTGGTGCTCGGGGACCATATGGGATGCCGGGATGGAACCTGGGCGGCACAGGCCGGCCGCATGTAAGGCAAACGCCCTACCGCTGGGCTATCGCTCCCGCCCCTATCTTTATTTTTTAATTGATATTTTATTATACCACCTTGAGATATACAATTACAAAGTTGTTCATGTTTGGGGGTTTCGGTCACACAGTGTTCCAGCACCCCTCCCTCCACCAGTGCCCTTTTCCCACCACCAATGTCCCCGATTCCCTCCCCCTTCCCTATGGCAGGTTCTTTATCTCTTCTCTCTCCTCCCCTCTCTCTCTCACATATTGTGGATTGTAATACATACACTTAGAGGCCATCATGTGTATTTTTTTTGCCTGTATTTAATGTTCAGTTCTAGGTTGGTATTAGCCCTTTCAACAATTATTAGCACATGTTCCCTTCTCTCTTACCTAGCCTCTGACTCCTACACATTTGTGGTAATTTCCACCTTTGATAAGACCTCCTGATCCACGTTTCATTGACACTGGATTTTGGTATCATAATATATATATATATATATATGTATATATATATATATATTATGTCATGCAAATAAATGCAGTCATCCTATACCTTTTTCCTTCTAATTTCATTCAACATGATCCTCTCCATGTCCATCCATTTATAGGCAAATTTCATGACTTCATTTTTCCTAACAGCTGCATAGTATTCCATTGTGTAGATGTAGGCTCTGACAATTCTTGAACTAGCTTTTTTTTTTTGCTTTTTGGGTCACACCCGGCAATGCTCAGGGGTTACTCCTGGCTCTTTGCTCAGGAATTACTTCTGGCTGTGCTTGGGGGAATCATATGGGATTCCCAGGTTGGCCATGTGCAAGGCAAACACCCTACTCGCTGGACTATCGCTGGCTCTTACACTGTACTTAGGACATTGTAGTGGATACCAATCGAGGACCTTATCTCTGAGCCTTCCCCTGAGAAGTTTTCTATGTAAAGAGAGCATACTTTGTTAGCTCAACTACTTAAGACATTTAGTAGACTCTTTGCTGTCCAGCATTCATTCCCTTTGGAGAACTCAACCTGTAAGTTCTCAACAGTGCTCAAAGAAGCAAGCAGATTGAAGTTCACTCTGCTTTAGTGGACTTTAAATGTAGAGGGGGAAATGGAAACCCAAGGCCATTTTTTCATTCATGAATTCTGAGAAGGAGACTTAGAAAACCGCACATTCAAAGATTTGCTTAGGAGACATGTCTGATGTATGTTCTCAACCTACTGTGGGCTAAACGACTGACAATTTGTGATCCAGAGAAATGAAGCAGGCAAAGGCCCTCGCCTTACTGACAGTCAACCCCTGATTTGATCCCCAGCACCTCATATGGGGTCCGTCGAACCCCATCAGGAGTGATCTTCGAGTACAGAGTTGCATTAAGGCCTGAAAACTGGTGTAGTCCATAACCAAAAATAAATGATGGGAATTTCAAATTAAGCTAGTCAATATTTTCACCTTTCCATTTTATTGCTTACATCCAGAGACTCACAGACATGGTGCAGAGCTGCTACTGGTTCTCCCTGTGCTCAGCCGCTCACGAGGCACCCGGGAGGGATGGAGGGTTCTAACCCTGCCCACCACCCCAGCAGAGCCTCGCAAAAAGCCAGACGACCCCCCCAACTCCATGTGGGCCTCCATTTTCCACATCTGGACTTCCCCCTCATCAGAACTCCACCCAGCAGACCAGCCTATCACAGCCCGGCTCATCGAGATCCACCCTGCAGCAAGCAGTCTTTTTTTAAATCCGCCCAAGTATGCTGATCCAGAGACTCACAGACATGGGGCAGAGCAGCTACTGGCTCTCCCTGTGCCCACCCAGCCGCTCACGAGGCACCCGGAGGGATGGCGAGTTCTAGCCCTGGCCCGCCAACCCAGCAGAGCCTCTCAACAAGCCAGACGACCCCCCCAACTCCATGAGGGCCTCCATTTTCCACATCTGGACTTCCCCTCGTCAGCAGATCAGCCTATCATAGCCCGGCTCATGCGGCCACGCATGGCCACACGGTTCACCAATATGCTGGATTTAGAGATGACTACAAGAGTATGCTACCTGCACAGCAGAGACTGGCAAGCTATCCGTGTCGTATTTGATATGCCAGATACCAGTAACAATTATGGACCTCATTCCCATGACCTGATGGAATGGTTTGAGGCTCTTTATGTTCCTGGAGCAAGCAGGTGCCCTTGGGCTCTACTTGCATGAGACAGGTCATATGGAGATGTTACTGATGCCTGCTCGATGATGAATGGGAAGACAGTGATACCAAATTAATCCTCCTTTATGCATTCTTTATTTATTTTTTGGGTCACACCTAGTGGTTACTCCTGGCTCTGCACTCAGGAATTACTCCTGGAAGTGCTGAGGGATGCTGGGATCAAAAATCAGGTTGGCTGCAAGTAAGGCAAACACCCTACCCATTATCCTATTATGCTATTGCTCTGGCCCCAGCAACCTTTTAATATGTATTTGTTTTAGGAGTTGGAGACAGCAATAAACAAAAAAAAATCTCTTATCTCATTAAATTCTCACTAAGGTAGGAAAAAGAGTAAGACAATAAACAAAATGGTTAGATTACATTTTCTAACTTAAAGAGAAAGTCAGGGACAAATTTTACAAAGAAAGTGGAGAAGGGGGCCAGAGCGATAGTCCAGTGGGTAGGGCATTTGCCTTGCATGCGGCCGGCCAGTGGCGGCCCGGGTTCGATCCTCGGCATCCCATATGATCCCCCGAGCACCATCAAGAATAATTCCTGAGTGCAGGGCCAGGAGAAACCCCTGAGCATTGATGGGTGTGACGCCCCAAAAAAAAAAAAAAAAAGTAGAAAAGGGTCTTTGATGCTAAATGTCACCAAGACTAATACATCACTGAGAAAGTAACTTGAGAAAGGAGGCAGGGAGTCAAGCATACAAGGCCAATGTATACCAAGACCCTCTGACACTTTTACATGCTCAGGATTTTTCATGAACAGATAAAGGTGTAGCTGGAACAGAGGAAAGAGAGACTAGCAGAAAATGAAGTCAGGGCTGGAGCGATAGTCCAGCAGGTAGTGCATCTGCCTTGCAGCGGGTGAACTTGAGTTAAATGTTGAGCCCCGCCAGAAGTGAACCCTGAGCAGTGGAGTATAGCCCACCACTCCTCCTAAACAAATAAATAGCTTGGACTGCTCGGTTATAAAATGACTGGCTTAGGACCAGGGAGAGGGCTCCCCTGGGTTAGAGCACACACTTTCATAGGGGCGTCCCGAACTCAATCCTCCGCAGCACAAGACCTGCCAAGCAACATTCCCCAAGCACCACGGCTACAGATTCACTGACTCAAGTCGACAACACCAAAATGAAGCAAGCTATAGCGATCTGGCAGTCTGGGTCCCACAGGAGAAAGAGCTGTAGTTCTTAGTTCCTGGACCCACAATACTTCTGCTAGGTCTATGATATCTGACACCAGAAGACCAGCAGAAGCCACCATTTGAAACACTGACTAAAGAGTGGCAATAATAAAGTAGGGAAACAGGTGCTAATGAAATTAGCCAAACTAGACAGCGGAACTTATAGGTGGGGTGGGAAATGGTATTAAGTGGCCAAATCTTACTGGATCAAATACAGAGCCAAGAAGACATCCATGACGGGGCCGGAGCGATAGCACAGCGGGTAAGGCATTTGCCTTGCAAGCGGTCGACCTGGGTTTGATATGGTCCCCGCGTTGCCGGGAGTAAATCCTGAGTGTAGAGCCAGGAGTAACCCCTGAGCATTGCCGGATGTGACCCAAAAAAAAAAAAAAAAAAAGACATCCATGAAAAGAAACTGAGGACACTACTGGAGATCTGAAGAGGTAGGAAGAGATCCTGAGTGAGAGGCAGAAGTTTCTTATGCGCTCCTAATTGTATTTTAGAAAGGTGATGAGCAGCACAGGGTAGCTTTTCATAATCAAGCACATTCATATTCCTGTACCAAGTCAAAGGCTTAGATTAGTTTGTCCCTGAATTAGTTGTGAAATTATAAAACAAAATTTCTTGCATTTCACAGCTTCAGATAAGGATTTGACGTACATATCCTTTAACAGCCTCTAAGACAACAAGCAAGCATTGTAAATATAAAATGCACAGGCAGGGGCCAGAGCAAAAGCACAGCGGGTAGGGTATTTTCCTTTCACATGGCCAACCCAGGTTCAATTCCCGGCATCCCATATGGTCCCAAGTACCGCCAGGAGTAATTCCTGAGCAAGAGCCAGCAGTAACCCCTGGGTGTCACTGGGTGTGAACCAAAAACAAACAGATAAATAAATAAATAAACAAACAAAATGCACAGGCAGAGGCCAGAGTGATAGTACAGCAGGTAGGGCATTTGCCTTGCACATGGTCAACCCAGCATCCTGTAGGATTCCCCCAACCACCACCAGACTAATTCCTGAGCACAAAGCCAAGAGTAACCACTGAGCAATGCTGGTGTGACTCCCCCCACCACCCAAAATTTACAGGCATCAAAGACAGAGAGTACAAAAGACGTAAACTTTGAAATTAACTGCAACTTCTACACACTTATTAAAGGAGCAGAAACAGAAAGACATGGAAGAAAAGCATCAGAACTAGTTGATTTTATTAATATCTTGAAAGTGACAGACGAATCTCATAAATACCAAACCCGTATTTCTTCACTGTGGCTTTTTTTTTTTTTGGATCACACCTGGCAATGCTCAGGGGTTACTCCTGGCTCTGCACTCAGGAATTACTCCTGGCGAGCTCAGAGGACCATATGGGATGCCAGGGATCGAACCCGGGTCCACTGCATGCAAGGCAAACACCCTACACGCTGGACTATTGCTTCAGCCCCAACTGTGGCTTTTTTTTTTTTAGGCTCTGAGCTTAGGTCACACCCAGTGGTACCAGGGGATTATACAATGCTAATTATAATTAGTAAACCCAGAACCACCTTGCAAAGCAAGCACTCTGCCCTTGAATTAGCTCTCTGGTCCTTTACTGTTATTCTTAATACTTCCTAGGAATGAGAAATAATCAGAAATGGGACCAGAAAGATAAAACAGTAGGTGACACACTTGCCTTGCATACAACCGACCTGATTTCATCCCCGGTACTACATATGGTTCCTTGACCACCACCAGGAGTGAGCCCCGAGCACACAGCCAGTAGTAAGCCCTGAGCACAGCTGGCTATGACCCCACCTCAATGAAGCAAAGAAGAATCATAAGGCCAAT
The DNA here is from genome assembly GCA_021461705.1 of Cryptotis parvus. Classification (NCBI taxonomy): domain Eukaryota; kingdom Metazoa; phylum Chordata; class Mammalia; order Eulipotyphla; family Soricidae; genus Cryptotis; species Cryptotis parvus. The sequence continues at coordinate 12,399 of JAJIBD010013655.1, read as the reverse complement.
GAAACAGGGTAAGGGCATAGTCTTCTTGTAGTGCTCACCGGAGGGCTACACTTAATTAATAGCTTCAATGCTCAAATATCATTTTAGTTGAGGGGCTCAGTGGGGATGCTAGGGTTGCACCCTTTAGTTTTTCAGCCAAGGAACAAACAGCAGAGTTGCCAAGCACATACAGCACCAGGGATCAAACTCTTGGTCTCACACTTGTGAAACAGGAGCTTTAGTCATTTGGCTGTATCTTGGCCCCTTCTGAATGGTCTTACGGCTCTCTGTACTTGACTTATAGCACTCAATCTACAAAGACGGAGTAAAATGATTATGTGTATACTATCTCTTCTTCTATCTAAGAATGTAAAACTTGGGGACAAAGTCATTCCCTATGAGCCCAGAGCTATTTAGGAAGATGGTCAATAAATGTATGTTGACTCAATACACCTTTAGAATCTGCATACTAATTATTGCTCAAGTCTGCTTTCAAGGACACACTGCTGGTTCCTAAAATTATTAAACTCAGAATTACTCTATGATCCAGCAATTCCATTTCTGGGTATGCACTACAAAGAATAGTAAGTAGGTAACAAGAGATACTGGTACACTCATGTCTATAACATTTGTACATAATGTTCATAACACTATTCACAATAGGGCCAGAGAAATAGACGGTGGGTAAGGCACTTGCCTTGCACATGGCTGACCCAGGTTTGATCCCTGAGTCCAGAGTAAGCCTTCTAACACTGATGGGTATGACAGAAAAAAAAATGTGGGGAGCCAGGAGAGCCTGAGTGATAGTCCAGCAGGTAGGGTGTTTGCCTTGCACACGACTGGCCCATGCCGGCCTGGGTTCGATCCCGGCATCCCATATGGTCCCCCAGCACCGCCAGGAGTAATTCCTGAGTGCAGAGCCAGGACTAACCCCTGAGCATCGCCTGGTGACCCAAAAAGCAAAGAAAAAAAGTGGGGATCCACGATCGCCACCCCCAAACATCCCTGAAAGAACAAGAGAGGATAGGATAAGAAGTGGAGCAGGAGACACCGCGATAATACAACGGGTAGGGCGTGTGACCTGCATGTGGCCAACCTGGGTTCGACCCCCAGCATCCCATATGGTCCCCCAGCATCGCCAGGAGTAATTCCTGAGTGCAGAGCCAGGAGTGATGCCTGAGCATCGCCGGTGTGATGAAAAGGCAAAAATAAATAAACCTGAAATTTCCTATAACTCCTCTATAGAGTGGAAGGCAAGGCTACATAAATTACTAAGGCAAGATTACACTAGTCTTCATGCTAGTCTGTAGAATGAAACAGGACAAGAACACTGTACTTTTATAGAATATAAATAGAAAATTGTCTAAATGTTTTAAAAGAATCACAGAAACTCGAAAGTCTCTTCAAGAGCACTTGTAGTGACCTATACTGCAGCCTATTTTTGTGAAAATAAGCCTGTATAAATAGTAGAACCCTCTTGATTCATTCAAGAATGAATTAAATTGCAGTCCTTTACAAACATCATTTCCTAAGAGTGAAACGGGAGCCTACTCCTTCTTTCCATAAACTTCAACCTTGTGAAAAGCAAGCGCTTTGACAGCGTTTTCATAGCTAACTGGGTTTGAAGTCCAAAGGAACGGAAGGGGCGGCTGAATCTAAGTACCCACCGCCCCATTGGCTCCAAGGAAGCCCCGCCCAGGGAAGGGGAGCCTCGTTAGCAGAGCCTCAAGGGAACTCCAAGGAAGGTGGTCCCCAGCCGCGCTCCCGTCCCAAGACTCCCGCCCTCCCCCCCTCCACAGCACGGCCACTGCTGGTGCAGTGCTCCAGCACAGACTCCAGCTAAAGGACCTTGAGCACCTCGCCCTAGCAATCCCAAGCACGAGGAAAGCGGTGCTAAGTGCGCTCGGACGCTGCAAAGCTGCACCGGGCGCAGCACCCCACTCTGGCACCAAGCCCTCGTGCGCCTCGTAGCAAGCGCAGGGGAGTAAGTTCTGACACCTCCACGGCTCCGCGCCAGAGGGGCCCCTCCCGCCTCACCGAGACCATGGGTGGGGCACATCTAGGCGCCCGGACTCCCGGCCAGACTGGACAGCGGGCTTCCCCGGGCCCCGCCTCATTTGCCAAGGAGGCGGAAACCGGGAGGGAGCGGGCGGGCAGGAGGAGGGGCATGGCCGCGCCGTGCGGCCCCTCCGGCCAACCGGATCCCCAGAAGGTGGAGGGAGGCCGACTTTCACGCCCACTCTCCGCCGAGCCCTGCAGTCGCACGCGGGGAGACCCCCGCCGGCCCCGCGGGCCCGAGTGCATAGGCCCCGCCCCGGGGGCCGACCCCGCACCGCACCGAGCGCAGGCGGGCCCGCCCCTTTCTCCACAACCGCACGCGCGCGCCGGCCCCGCCCCAGAGCGGCGGCGCGAGAGCCCGCCCCCTCCGCGCGCACCGGGACTACGCTCGCCTCCCCCCTCCCGCACGGAGCACCCCGCTCCGCCCCCCCACCCCCTCACACATCCACACACCTCCCGCCCGCCGGGTCTACGGGAAGCCGAGGAGGTCAGCCCCCCTAAAAATACACACCCTCGAGTCCGGCGTTACCCGCCATCCAGGCTCCCCACCCCGACCTCAGCCCGGCGTGCTCTCACCGCAAAGCTGCCTCAGCCGCTCCTCACTGCGTGTCCCCCTCGGCGTGAGCCTGGGGCTCAGCAGGGAGGCCCGGGGAACGGCACGGAGCACAGGCCCGCCGAAGCGGACTGGCAGCCTTCTCTCCGCTAACGAAGCGGTCACAGTCCCGGTGCCCGGACTGGGAAGGAGGGAGGGTGGGAGGGAGGGAAACTCCGAGGGGGGAAGGGGGGGGGGAAGATGGAGAAACCGTCTCCGCCGCCTCTACCGCCGCGGCCGCTTCTCTGTTACCCGGGAAATCCCGCCCACTCCCCTGGCCCGCCCCGCAGAGGGAAGACTTCACTTCGCTCCGCCACAGGCTGCACTGTCCGCCCGTCTGTGGCTTAGCCAATCACTGCACCGGGGCTGCCGACGACCCGCCCCTTCCCCTCGGCTGGAGGGGGAGCCGCTCACCTTCTCCACGCCCCTATTGGCGGGGAGCTTCCCTAACTCAACCCCGCCTATTGGAGACCGACGGCTGTATCCCACCCCCAAGCCGCTTTACTATTGGAGGAAAAAGGGAAGCTCTTCACGTCTCATTGGAGGACTCTCTATATCCCGCCCCCTTCGGTCTCAGCTACAGGCCCAACAAGTCGGCTCCCGCCCTCGCCGGTCACTGCATTGGAAGGTACACTGGCTCTCTCGGTGCCCCAGGAAGGTAAGTAGAGAGTGGGGTAAAATGTCCGTAAGTGAAACAGGCCCCTCCTATCACACTGCCGGGCCAGGCCCCCCCCCCCCAGCCATGGGATTGGGGACCTCGATGCCGGTAGATCGCCCATTGGCCAGGACGCCCGTCTCGGAAGGAACTGACTCCGCCCCGCGCGAGGAGGCCGAACCCTTGCAGTCCTTTTGTGGAATGTTTACACTAGAGACTAAGCGCCGAGTTCCAGGGCCCGAAGCTGGAGGTGGCGCGGAGCCGCGACATGATGCCCCGGGATCGGAAGGGAAGCTGCAGCAGCACTGCCACCTTACAGGAGCCCCGCACATACACACAAAAGGTTAAAAAGCCTTATCCTTGTCCAGCTTACACTTCCGCGCGCTGCCTCCTTGTAAAAACAAACATCCGGAGCAGCCGACAGCTCCCCTTCAGTGAGTATTGAATGGAGGGCTGAAGACCAGAGGCGGCAGAGTCCTCGGGTGAGCCAGGCCGAGGTTGGGGTGGCCGCACAGCTCTAACACACTTCCTAGCCTGACCTGAATATGTAGCCCTACGAGGGCAGATTTAACGAAGGCCGGACCCTAACAGCCACTGCCCGGGCGAGACACCGGAAGATGGCGAGTGAGCCCTAAAGGTGCTCGCGATCGCTGGAGGCCAGCGGGGCTACTCAGACTTAAGAGAGAAAGATCAGGACAAGCCATGACTTTCGTTCAGTGAATGTTCGTTCCACACCCCAGAGAAAGATAAAAAAAAAAACTCCAGAGTGGCTGACAAAATGTAAAAGGACAAAAAAAAGGTAAAAGCCAAAACAATCAATGTCCTTCTCTTCCCAGCCAAAGAGCGTTACTGTCATCCTAGACACTGCGGCAGTGTAACAGCACGTGGAATACACGGTGCTTGCAAAACCCGGCTAATAGGGCAGGGAACTGACGCTGGCCTTACTTTGGGGGGGGGCGCTCGCGGAGCGCCAGACAGGAGGGCGGGACTAGCATTTTCCCGCTCTCGGCGGCAAAAAAAAAAATAGAGCCCTCATCCTGTAAGTGGGCCCGGGCAGCAGCCAGGTAGCAGGCCCCCGAGCCCGGACCTAGGGCCGCCTCCCCCAGACCCCAGCAGTCTGACAACAGCTGGGTCTCACGCCCACGACGGCTTCCGGCAGCAGAAGCAAGGCAGGTGGGGACAGCCTCCAGGGAGTCTGGCCTGCCCAGCCGAGTCCACGGAAAATAAGACACGGTGCCAGCGGCTCCTGGGCCACGTTCGGAGTCCACACAGCAGCACGTCTGCAGGGCTGACAGAAGGGCTGCCCTTATCTCGGCCTTCCGCTGCTCCCCCGAACGAGGAGCCACTGCAGGATCGGGTCCGTTCCCCTCCACACGCGCACACTTCTGTCAACAGAGGATGACCTGCTCTAAATTTTGCCTAATTCCCCGAATCCTGTGTTGGCTCAGTTTGGGATAAAGCCAACGAAGAGCTTCCATTGCCTAGTGCCACCACCTGCGTCCGTAGCGATGTCGAGACTGAGCTAGGTCATGTGGCGCAGGAACAGCCAGGTCACAGCGCCGGAGACAACAGATCCCACCTCTCCTCTCAACCCTTGCAAGAACCCTCGACGCTAAGTTCACTCCACACCTTGCTGCAGCAGCTCCCAGGTTCCTCACAGGGGCTACCAGATGGCTACTCTCGGGAGAGAATCTTCGTCGCGTTCTCTGCCCTCTCCACCCCGCCTCCCCGCCATGCCAAGGGCTCCCAGCGCAGGACTTCCGGGCGGGAGGACAGTTCTAAGGAGCAAGGCGGGCCTCACACATGTGCCGAGCGGGTACCCCGGCTACGGGAAGGGGCGGAGAACCCGAGTGGACTTCCCTTCCGAAGCTCGCTCAGCCGGAGGAGGCGGGACTCCCAGCCCGCCAATCAGAGGCAGGGGCGTGACGCCGCACCGCACGTAAGCCGCAGGAATCCTCCCTCCGCCCTTCACCGAAAAAAATCCTAGCAACTTAAACTCCAGCCGAGCCCAGGATAGGCGGAGCCCGGGAGAATGTCATCCAATCAGCAACCGAGAAGGGAAAAGGGTGTCTCGCCCAGCCAGTGGAAGACAAGAGGAGGCGGGCCCTGTGAGGGAGCCTGAGGTGGGTGGAAGAGATGAAAAGGCTCCGCCCCTCAACTCCCCTCCCGGCCGGTTGCACAAGCCAACGCCGGAATAGATAGTAAACAGGCAAGGCCAAGGGGTGGAGGCAAGGGCAGCCCGGCGCTCGGTGGGCCGGGGCCTCTGTGCCTCCGAGACGGCGTCGCCCCGCCCGGTCTCCGCGGTTCGCGCTGCTGCCCCGCCTCCCAGCCCGCGGCCGCCATCCGACTGACAGTCGCGCCCCTCGCGCCCCTCCCCGCCCGCTGATGCATTTCCTTTCCCGATGCCGAGCGTGGAGACTGTTTTCCCAGTTTCCGACCTTCACTGCCCCTTTCAGGCCACCTCCTCGTGGGCGCGCGCCACAGCCAGCGCCTCCGCCCCCCCGCCCCCGCCCCATCCGCGGCTGCGGCCTCGCCGGGGGAGGGGAAAGAGACCGCCGCCGCCTCGGGGTGGGCGGGGAAGGAGGCAGCTCCATGTTTGCGAGATCAGCTGGGGCCGCGGGTCCAGGCTGCCGAGTTCCTGGAGGTTCTCAGCCCTGCGCCGAGTTTCGCGCGGGATCGCGGCCGGCGAGTTCGGGCATTCGAATGCCGACCAGACGCCACGACCCGGGAGTTCGGCGCGCCCAGAGCCGCGTGCACGGGGCCGGTGCCGAGCCGCCGGGGTGCTTTCCGGTGGGCTCCACCGCCCCCTGGCCGGCCCTCCCGCAAGTCCGCGTTGCCCCCGCCCCCGGAGTCCATAACAACCGCGGCACAGGCGTCCGCGCCTCTTCGGAGCATGCCCACCGCCCCCTCCGACAAGTTTGCCGAGAGAAACAAAACCCCGGGGCGGCTGCCGCCTCGCCCAGCGGAGTTAGCGGGTGAAGCCGCGGCCCGGGCTCTCTGCTAACTCCAGCTCTCGCCAACTCCCGGCTCAGAGGGGCCCCGCCGGGGCTCAGGCCGCCGCCCCCTGCCGAGCCCGCGCGCCGCAGTCCGGGCCGGGCTGCCGGCGGTGTACAGAGTCCCCCACCTCCTCCCACCCTCCCCTTTTTTTCCTCCTTTTACTATCTTTTTCTTTAAGGCATTCCAGGAGCGGGAAGGAAGGAGCAGCCTCCTCCCTGCCCGCCCTGTCCCCAGTCCACCGCCGAAACCTACCGAAACAGACCACTCGGTGAAACAAAACTAGGTAGCATGACCACCGCGCTGGAGACCCCTGGCTGTGCCGACCCCTGCCCACCGATCCGCCGGAGCTGGGAAACACACACTGGCGAGCGGGCGGCGCCAAGAGCTCTCCTTCCTGGCCTGCCTCTCGCCTCCCGCGGCCGCCGGACTCCCGGCCGCCCCCACCTCCGTCCTGGGCCTGCGGCGCCCCGCACCGTGGCGGACCGGCCGGAGCGAACTAGCCCCCCGAAACGCCCCGAATTGGGGGAGACCAAATTAAAAGCAGCTGTTTAACATACCTTCCGAAGCAGGCGAGGAGTCCTGAATGGGAGGGGAACGCCCCAGGGGCTCATTGGCTGCCGGGCGCGCACGTCACGGCCTGGGCCCCGCCTCCTGCCCGCGCCCCGCCCCGGCCCCGTCATTTGAGCGCCCCCTCCCTCCAAAAGAAAAAGAATATATATATATATATAAATTAATTAAACTCGTCGCGAGTGGGAGGCTCCTTCGAGTGGCAGAGGGGCCCCCCATCTCTCCGGCACCTCCGCCTCGAGTTCCTGGAGGCCCGGGACCGGGGAGAGCTTCAGGGGGGCGACATCCGCAGGGGGAGCCGAGGAGCAGCCGGCGGGGCGGCCCGGCCCCCGCTTCCTCCACGCCGCGCGTAGGGATCCCGGCAGCGAGGTGGGCTGGGGCCCCTGGGCGTCCCGTGTGTAAGCTGACCGGGACCGGCCCGCCGCGGCTAGGCGCTCGGCTCCGAGGCGTGGCAGCGGGACGAGTCCTGCGCCCCGGGAACGGGCACGGCTCTGCGCGCCCGCTGCGAGGAGCTTCAGCGGGTGCCGGTCGCGCCTGCTGCTGGCGCGCTTTCCCAGCAGCTCGCCCGACACTGGTCGGATGCTGTTCTGTGCCCTCGAAGGCTCCGAACTGCAGGAGGGATGACAGAAGGAGCTAAGGTACGGCAGAAACGTTAGGTCACAGGCAGTCATAGCAGTCCGGAAGAGTGAGATTTCTAGGGAAAAAAGGGCTTTGAGGAGGTGGCACTTAAAGGACAAGTCGTTCTCTAAGGGCACAAAGGACTAGGCGCCAGCCATTCGAAGGACCTTCACGTTTGGCTGTAGTAATGAAAAACCAGGGCTGGAAATTGGAACCGAAATGACGGGTTTTAGGACCTGATGAAAAGCCTTTGATTTGCACGGCCAAGTGTGCGGAGGCAGAAATCGCAGGATGAGTCTCGCACAAAGTGATTCTCCGCGTCCTGGCGCTGGAAGGTCACTGATTGCCCTCGTCTGAGCGGTGCCAACGAGGCGGCCGGCGCAGAGACGGTCTGGACCTGAGCACTAGAGGTACACTTTGCTGAGGGCAGGCGTGCCCCAAGGGTCTTTTTCGCTCCTTCCGTCTTCCAATCCAGAAAGCCTTCCCGATGCTTTAACACACAAGTTAAAGCTCCAGCTCCTATCCTTCCCCAATTATTATTTGCAGTATATCTTAACTTTCCGCCTAAAAGGAGTTTCTGGGAGACCAAGGCAGAGAGCCCAAATGCCAACACTACAGAGAGCTGAGCCTGGGGCCAGGGCACACAGTAGGTAAGTGAGAAAACTGTTGATTGAGGTCTCAATAAAAAATCACTGTGGATGCGGTGAGTATGCAGAGTGTGAAGGGTTTAGGGTCTGTACAAGGAATGAGGCCTGCTGCCAGTGAGGCGTCAGCAATTCTCAGGAGATGTGACAAGGACCTCAACAAAACAGTGACAGTGGGGGAATGAAAAAACGGCCAGGGATGTGGCTCAGCCTTATAACAATTGCCTTGCATGTGTGAGGTCCGTGATTTGATTTCTTAACAGAAGAAACAATTTAAAAAAGTAGACAAGGAGTCAGAAAAATAGCTCTTGCCTTGCTACACAGCCAACTCAGGTTCAGTCCCCCAGCACCCCATATGGTTACTACAAGCACCACCAGGAGTAATTCCTGAGTGCAAAGCCAGGTGTGCCCCCATAAGAATGTTGGGGGGGTAATGGAGCAATAATACAGCGGATAGGGCATTTACCTTGCACCTGGCTGAGCCAGGTTTGATCACTGGTACCTCTTCTGGTTTCCCAAGGCTTCCAGGACTGATCCCTGAGCACAGAGCCAGAAGACCTGAGTACTGCTACCACCACCAGGTGTGGCCCAAAACCCAAAACCAAACAAAAAAAAAAAAAGGAGAAAGGGGCTGTAGAGATAGTATAGGATTAAGGTACATACCTTGCACACAGCCAACCCAAATTTAATCCCTGGTACCAACATATGGTTCCCTGAGCACCACTAGGCGTGATTCCTGAGTACAGACCCAGGAATGAGGAATAAGCACTAAGCACTGTCAGGTGTGTGTGGGAGAGGGGGAAAGAGAGAGAGAGGGAGAGAGAGAGAGAAAGGAGAGACTATGAGATGCAACTGGACTTGCTGACCAGTGACTGATTTAGTGTGGGTAGATGTAAAGAAGTGGCCAATGGTTTGGTGTTGAGTAGAAGTAGAAGATCTTGGGGCCGGAGCGATAGCCCAGCGGGTAGGGCGTTTGCCTTGCACGCGGCCGGCCCATGCTGGCCTGGGTTCGATCCCCGGCATCCCATATGGTCCCCTGAGCACCGCCAGGAGTAGTTCCTGAGTGCAGAGCCAGGAGTAACCCCTGAGCATTGCTGGGTGTGACCCAAAAAGCAAAAAAAAAAAAAAAAAAAAAAGAAGTAGATCTTGAATCTAGTGGTTGAGTAATCTGGAGTCTAGACAGTCTAGACAGTGGGGCTGGCGCGATAGCATAGCGGTAAGGCGTTTGATCCCCAGCATCCCATATGGTCCACCCAGCATAGCCAGGAGTGATTGCTGAGTGCAGAGCCAGGAGTAACGCCTGAGCATTGCCAGATGTGCCCAAAAAGCAAGAATTAATAAATAAACAAACAGATAGATAGATAGATAGATAGATAGATAGATAGATAATTAAATAAATGAACAAACAAATAGACAGACTGACTTGTGGGATATCCTTAGGCAAGTCCTTTGAGGCCTATCCTACCCCCCTTCCCTTTAAACAGGAGTGGAAACTAGAATAAAAGGACAAATTAGGGGCCGGAGCGATAGCCCAGCGGGTAGGGGCGTTTGCCTTGCACGTCGGCCAGCCTGTGCCAGCCAGGGTTCGATCCCCGGCATCCTATATGGTCTCCCGAGCACCGCCAGGAGTAACTCCTGAGTGCAGAGCCAGGAGTAACCCCTGAGCGCCGCGGTGTGACCCAAAAGCAAAAAAAAAAAAAGGACAAATTATAAGCACCTCACTCAGAGTTCATGTGAAGAGGGCAGGGGATTAAGAGAGGAGAAGAAATAGATTTAGGAAGTGTTTGTAGGCGCCCCTAAGTGGAGCAGGGACTAGAATTTGAGTGTGGCTATGTTGCTTTGCATGCTGGGGTTTGAATCAGGGCCTCACACATGAAAGTCAAGTGCTCTATAGCTGAGTCACATAACCAGCCCAAGTGGCAGCTGTGTGGACAGGGTCATTAAGAGAAAGGGCGGAGTGGGGAGAAACCAAGAATCGGAGCACCACATTCTGGTGCAGTGGGACACCCAGAAGCTGACAGGGGGCATAGACATCAAGATTGCCTCATACTAGGGGCTCACAAGGGTGAAAGCACGTTTTGTATTTTTTTTTTTGGTACACCATTCCTAGAAGTACTGCAATAGCAGGTTAATACATGGAATAGAAAAAGAAAGCTCCTATTCTATTCCATTCCCTTGTCCCAAAAGTCCATTTAATATACTGTCCATTTAATATACTGTATTTTATCAGATAGTAAGCTGATAAAAAAGAATAGATACTACATTTGATCTTAGCCAAAAAGTCCGAGAAACAATGAAAGCATGTTTTTCTATGTAGCAGAAGGGTTCTGGTGTCTGAACCCTGGTCTCCCAATTCCCTACTCTGTCCCCGAGGGGCACTTGCCTTTAATGTAAAGGCAGTGCCCCTTAGATCATACTGTGTGTATGTGAATGGGGCAGAGTGGTAGGGCAAAAGGAACATTAGCCAGGAAGTTTGAGTTCCAAGATTTCTGCTTAGTGACTTCTGATTTATGGATCAGCCTCCTGCCCCTTTATGAGCAAATGTGCTTGAATACACCTATTCAGATCCCGAGTTGCTGAAGACCAAAGGCTCAAGCATTTATTAACCCAAAAAAGCTGAAAATGTTAACCTGGAAAGCAAATATATAATGAGATGAAATCAGCCAGAACTGTTCCTCCTACTCAGATAACAAGACTTGGGTGGCCACTTGAAGCCCTCACCCTGGAGGAAATCCTGCCCTGAAACAGCCCCGGACTGAGCTCCTGGACAGCACTCAGCTTGGTTCCCCTTTGAGTCCCCATTGTCCACAGCAGAACACGGGCTCTGGAGACCTTGGAGAGAGTCCGGTGCCCGCTTCTGACTCCATACATGGATGCTGGCCTAAACAGCGAGTCCCAGACTCGAGAAAAGTGAACTTTTAATTTGTTGACAGTTGTCCGCCGCTCCCCTTAGGGCTGCATGCACCTCACATCTCTTGCCCCACCAATGAGGACAAAATCTGCAAAAGTCACTGTGGACGGCCAGGTTTGCATTCCTAGAGGCCTCTTGTGTGTTAGGATTAATTATCTTCATTTGTCCGATAAGCAAACTGAGGCTCAAAGCTGTGGGGTGACTTATCTGAATAACCCGGGGCAAGTCTGTCTGGGCCCAAGGCTCGGACATTTGTGGCTCTCTACTTGTTCCAATGCCATGATCCATTTTGGGATTTTGAATAAAAACAGCCCCCACCCCCACCTTGCTCTACCTGGCTTAGTTCCCTAACTCCAAGAACATTTTGTCCTCAGCTGGTTCCAAATTATTTCCAGTCCTTTCAAAAAATATCCTCAAAGTTTTGTCTCACAACCATATATATGCCCTCAATTCAAAACACACATACTCAAAAAACGGTCTTAGCTTCTGCCACTGTCCAACTGGCATCCTTCATAAGAAGACTCACACAGTGCTTCTGAGAGGCCATTGGGACTGAAAGAAACTTGAAGCCTGCATTTTGGCAACTCTGCCAGAGCTCAAAGCCAAGTCCTCCTAGCCTCAGGCTCAGAAGTGTCCAGGCTTATTCCTCACCCCAAGCATCAGCCCACAGGTTCCAGGGGATGCACAAATTGCTGGTCAGAATGTGGAGCTTCATATATGACAATATATGAAGTATATAATGTGTACCCTAGGTCGAGAAGTCAACATGATGAATGACCTAAAACCTGAGCTGCGCAGGAGGAAGAGAAGCGGCATGGGAATGCCTTCAAAGGCATCGAAGAAATAGCTAAAAGGACAAAGAACCTCTGGCTCCGGGCACATCTCTTCGACTCCACCATTCTCCCTGCATTAACATACGCCTCAGAGACCTGGGCCCTACGAAAGCAGGATGAGAATGCTATTCGGGTCTCCCAGAGAGGCATCGAAAGAGCTATGCTTGGAATATCACGTCTCACTCAAGTGAGAGAAGGGAATCGGAGTTCTGACCTCCGTCGCTATTCCAGAATCAGGGACGCTGTCTCGTTTGCCAAGGCATCGAAAATCAGATGGGCTGGACATGTAATGCGATTTGGAGACAACCGCTGGACTAGAGCCGTTACCGACTGGATCCCACGGGATGTCAAAAGATCACGTGGCCGCCCACCTACAAGATGGTCAGACTTCCTTGTTAAGACCCTGAAGGAACGGTTTGAGGCTCTTCATATTCCTGAATCAACCAGATGCCATTGGGCTACATTGGCGCGTGATAGGGTCCAATGGAAATGTTACTGGCGCCCGCTCGAGCAAATCGATGAGTAACGGGATTCAAGTGATCAAG